>JAGDQP010001285.1:1419-29063 GCA_022664845.1 Lepisma saccharinum | reverse complement strand
TTAGATTTGTACATTTTCCCTCCTGAAAGGTTTCAAATGCCACAAAGTAGACATGTACGTTTAGTTTCGTAAACCTTTGCCAGTGAAGAACTCAGTAATTTTGAAAACTTGAAATAATGAGGAAGCTTTCCAGAAGCGACGTCTGATTATAACGTTGAAGGTTAGGATTAAGAAATATCTCTGTTCGAACTGACTTGTGAGTATGCAATACAAATTTTACATTTACCTTTTAAAATGTCTTCCCTTTGCATCTATAGCTTAAGACTAAAAAATACCTCGGAATCACTTTTCCACGAAATAATGATGGAGAAGGTAGCGGCCAGGGCTAATGCTTTTTGCGTCATTTGCAGATTAGAACTTAGGATAGCTCAGCAAAACTTTAATCAGTGTAGTCAGCAATAGCTGTGTCTGATCAGCGTAAATCCGAAGTGCTTGGTTGTATAGGCCAGTCATATCAGAGTTTTACTTGGAAATAATTCCCTAAAAGTGGATACTTCTCGTATGTGTAGTACTGGCACCCAGTAAGAACATTTGAAAACTCAACACTCGTGCATGCTGTGCTACGGCCGCCATCTTGAAAAAGGCGGTAAATTTTAACTTTTTTAATCGTATCTCGGTAACCTTTGGAAATATGAAAAATGTTGAAACAAACGATTAAAAAAAATACATTTTTTTCGTTCTTATAATTTTTCTCCTACCTCTTACGGGTTTCGACAAAGACGTAAATTAAAAGATCATACCGTACTCATCAACATCATACTGTTTTTTTCTTTAAAAAAAAAAAAAAAGTTTTGGGAAGTTTACCAAGTCAATTACCGTACTTTTAACACGTTGATTAATCTCCAATTTTATGACTTTTACGTTGTAGATTTAAATATTTTCTAACCTATTTGCTTAACTCATTCGATTAAAATTTGACAACATACAGGGTCCACAAGCGTTATAAAGATCTTTTGATTTATTTTTGTCGGTACCTTTCCTTCTCGTTACATATTCAACCAACGAATGTTCCGGCCTTCTTAGTAGAGAAGAAACCGTTTAGAAGTCATTAGTGTTAACTTCTGAACATGACAGTGGAATGTTGACAACCGAAGCAGAGAATAATTATTGAAGAAGCTTTCGAAACGTAAACATGGAGAACAGTGGAAAGTATCAGATGAGTAGGAAAATTGTGAAGTGAGGAATTACTTATAATAATAATGAAGATTGAATAAATGTAATTGAAATTACGTAAGACATTTCTAATTCTGAAATGGAATACTGAGTAATGACTGAAAGGAATATGTAAAAGAGACATTGGCAGAGTAAAGTAAGATTAGATAAATGGAACTGGAATAAGCTGAGAAGGCTAAGCTTGCTTGGAGTAGTCTACCGCTATTAATAGAACACACAAATTGTAACCTCTCCTTCGCATTTCTTTACAAAATATTCTCGTTTTGTTATTGCCACATTTTCTACTCCTAAAAACTTGTTTATTGGTCGTAGAAAGTCTATATATTGACAGGAGATTATAAAGTGAACCGCTTGGAAACTACAAAATAGCTTGTGTGTTTACTAAGTACTGTGGTAAGAACAATACTTACCAGATAATTATTTATTTGTCCGCCAAAGAATGCTTTCAGAACACATTATGTGGTGTTGGCCAATGTAGTTGTTCTCAGACTTTGAGTTTTCCCCTAGGAATAATCTGAGTCTCTTTCTTAAAATTCCTGTAACAGATATTACGCTCATGAAGAATGTTTAAAAGAGAAGTCTATAAAATCTAGGACAATTACTTATTAATTAAATATAAAATTATTTGTTAATGAAAAGGGGAGTCCATCTCCTATACTCTGTTCAGGCAATGTTCCTCCAAAATTATGCGAATAAGAAATTTAAGTAATTTCAGGTCGTCTGTCTTCAATGATCACAGGTGCTGACAGAGCATGTAATAAAATGATACACAAAATGTTCGAGTTTTTAAAATGAAATTTGTGTTTATATGAGAAATTCAAAAACATTGTATAACAACTTGTATACAGGGTGTTTCAGGAGCTCTGGTACAAACTTCGGAAGATGAATCCTCATATCAAGACAAGAAATAAAAGCACATTAGAACACGCGCCCTACCATGCGTAGTCTCGGCTTTAGAGGGCCCCCAAGACGTCCAAAACTGTATTTCAAAGCGATTTATTTCGAATACCAATACCTGTAGAGCTTGCGGCTTGTCGTCTCGTCAAAGAAATCGAACTTTCTCGTTCAGAAAATGCACATGTCAGTACTGACGGGAAAGTGCGCGAGGAATTCCCCGATCGAAGTGCGGGTTTCCCCAAGAATTGCACAGCGAATGTGGGTCGAACAGAGCAAGTAGAGCATGACTTCCTATCAGAGAACAAGAGCACGTTGATTCCATGATGATACTTCAAACAGATGCAAGATGGGGAAGAAATAAAGAATGCTTTGCGTGGTTGCATAATTTCACTCGGGAATCCTTCGCGCATTTTCCCCATCACTTCTAAAATGTACATTTTCTGAACGAGTAAGTTTGATTTCTTTGACAAAACGATGGACCGCAAGCTCTACAGCTATTAATGTTCGAGATAAATCCTTGAAATATAGTTTTGGACGTTTTGGGGCCCTCTAGCAGCGAAACTACCCATGGCAGGGCGTGTGTTGGTATGAACTTTTTTTCTATTTTGATATGAGGAATCACCTCCCGAAGTTTGTACCACAGGTCCTGAAACACCCTGTATATCTGAGACTGCTAACCCGAACACACATATTCAGTTGTTTCACTACACTGCGAAAACGTAGTTTTACTCTTTGATCCATTGTATAAATGCGGGTTGTGTTGTTCACTATTATAACATTTTAGTAAGACAAGAGGATTTTCATTCCGACAGAAGAGTTAAAATATGTGGTGATTGTATAGGATGCCAATGAACGACAAGCTTTACAAAATAAGTAAGTGAAATTTAACGGAATTTACTTTTTATTAACTTTCTGATTTCGGCTTTTTTTTTTTTTTTTGTAATAACCTTTAGTACTTTGTGTACATAGATGAATCAATATTACTGATTGAATTCTTATTTACGGCCTAAACGAGATGAAGAGTGGGACCTATTGTTTTTGGAAAATAAGCTCCGAAACACTCCGTTTAGTGGACCTTGGCAGGAATTGATCCCGTGAAGCACACAAAGTGTACGCGCTAATCTCTCTGCTATCCTTTGGAAACAGTGTAAAACTCATTGAGGACAGCATGTGTCGACGAGTGAAATGTGTTGGTCCATATCTTCGTATGGTATCGTTGTTTAAACTATGATTATCGTCGCAAAGAGGTCTTTAGTGCCTAAGAAAATGACTTACTGTTTGAGTTAAAAAAGGCTTCTAACAATATCGTTCAACGGAATCGTACCAAATTTGAACTCCGGACCGCTGCAGTGCACTTAACTAATCTAGGTTCCTAAATACTTCACCGCAATGCATTCTTCCATAACTCTTTGAGTAACCATGTGTACAAACGGACACTACTAGCCAATTACTAGTTTTGGGTCAAATGAATAGTAGTACAACAATCATTCACACATATAGTGATGCTTGATTTTGAGTGCTTGATTAGTAAAGAATAATGTTCTTGTAAAATTAAAAGAACCACAGTTCTAGTCTCAATTGCTGTGCTCAATTTTATGGTCTCTTGCTGTTTTCATTGAAAGCATCAGCGGATTCGTCGTCAGGAATCAAAACATTACAAAGAAGTTTGGAAGTGAAAAAATTCGCGGGAAGGTCGTCGTTGGGGATGAATTTGTTCAAAATGTTTGAATTATATTCGTTTTATTACAAGTAAATATTTTAGAAAGTAAGCCTAACACATTTACATAAAGGTATCTACCTGCTAAACCATCTATCTATTCACCAGTTTCCAGAGTTCCACAAAAATACTAAATTTTAGTTCCATGCTTTTTTGAGTCATTTCTTCATGTATTCTGAACTGTGCTAAATCCGAAACTGAAAGTTTTAAAAATTAAGACTGAATTTCAGTGAATTATCCCGCCTTTTTCGTTTTACATCAGTTAGTCAAAATGTATTGCAGGTAAACAAAATTTAACTTTCAGGAACCAAATTTCGTTTCGTACTTCAATAATGAGTTCAGTTAGTTTTAAGGAAATGTTAGTAATAACTTCAGGATCGTGTGTAGACACTTTTGGAACAGAATAATGACCCACAAGTGTATGCAGACAATGTATGCGATGATGATGTATGCAGCCTTCTTACTATAGTTCTGTTTGCTGATTGGTTAGTTTTTTTAAAGAATTTTGAGCTTTAGGTTATAAGCAGATTAAATAAGGTAAGAAAAAGAAAAAAATCTAAGAATTCGTAGCATTTTAATTTATTTATTCGTATTTCTTTTGTTTTTCCTTGCGTGTTTGCCTTTGTTTGCTGCTTAGCGTCGTTTTGGTTCCTTCGTTTCTGGACTTTAGAATCAGAACGTCGGCCATATTTGTAATGGCCAGTAATTAAAATTTCGCCGTTATAATAACTTTTAGATTTATGGCACAGAAGATCGTTTAAAAACTCATATTTAGCTGCGGAAGCAGTAATATTCATCGCTGAAGCGTTGAAGTTAAAAATCGTCAACTAATAAAATTGTTTTTCGGAAAATATCGTCTAAAGTTTAACATTAGGCTTGCCGCCATGTGGAGTAACTTCCAATACCCTGGAGAAAAATAGTTAATACGGAAATATCGTATACATTTGTGCGAGTTAGCTGACGTGAAGCATTTACGTAAAATTTCCTGAAGTTATCGGGTCCATGTTTTGGGGAATGTTCGTGTTGTAAGTTAGAATGACCAGTATGCAGGGCTAAACAGTTATCTTCCTCGGATTCATGGATCATCTTTCCACAACGACGCGTGGTGTGGCTTCGAAAGCCAAGTAAGTTTTAGGACACCTTCAGTGAGAATAAAAATGGATTATACCTAAATTTAAACAGTGATGCTTTAATTAAATATATGGAAAGTCAATGTAAATTAACTTGAAATTTTTATTTAAAAATGTAAATTCAATATAGCGTCCATTAAGAAACTTAGTTAAAATGTAATTTTTGCAAAACTAGATACTTAATGTTTCGAAATGAATAACGGACGGTGAAATTTGTTAACTGATCCTGTAAATAGTCGTGTTTTGTCAGTGTTTGGTCGTTGAGATATTTCTTCTCCTCAATCGTCTTAGAAATGCTTTGTTTTAACTTGGAATTCTCGGAGGAGGAATGACTGTGATGTTGTGTATTTTGATATTGAATATACTGTCCTGACGTGTAAATTTAATTTTCTAAGGCAGACGTTCTCAGTCAATTGCTATCAGTGTGTTGCAAGACATTTCTAGATACTCTCTTTTCATTTCAAATTACGTAACCACCAATAAAAGCAATTGGCTTTGTAAATAAGTAAAATATTTTCATTCTGTGTATACAAGTATTTTTAGTGTTTTCACCTTTAAAATATATACTCGCTTTGCTTCGCTGGTGGCGCTGCCCCCAGATCCCCGAGGGAGATGCGCTTCCAACTTGGAGCGTTTTGGTGGCTGCGCCTCCTTTATCGTAACAAAACTCTTATTGGGGGACCATGGCCCCATGGTACATATCTGTAGCCCCCGCGAGGGGCTTCGCCTCCATATGAGATGTTTGACCCATTTTATTAGCTACTCGTGATGGTACACCTTCATACAAAATTTCGTTTCTCTAGCTTCAGTGGTTTGGAAAATAGGTACCTGGATAACAATTTTGGATTAAAGGTGGTGTCTTTTTTAACGGTTTCTTATATCGTTGTGACCTCAATATAAAACTTCATTTCTCTAGCTCAAACGGTGTAGAAAATGGGTCTTGAGGGGGCCATTTGGAATCCAATATGGCGACATTTTCAAAATTTTCTAATATTTTGCTTAACTACTTCTGATAATACTCTTCTATGCCAAATTTCTAGTCTCTTCCTCAAACAGTCTGGAAATTTATTTTTGGGTCCACCATTCTGGATTTTTGGGTCTGGCGTCTTTGTATACATCTTGTAATATTTTCGTAACCTACTAATGAGTATGTACCTACATATCAAATTTGGTGTCTCTAGCTGTAGCCGTTTTGGCTGTCCCCAGTAGCACACAAACGTTGAATAGACGTGGATTAAACATTCGTACCGAAACGTTATGTTAAGTTTGTAAATGTACCGAAATGTCCGCCTGTTTAACAGTTTATTCGACGTTGATTAATGGTTGAGAAGAAACGGGTAGTTCGCCAAAACAGAGCATGAATGCTGTCTATTGGTATACGCATATCTAGTTTCGTTTTATCCATTGCTTTTATCATGATATACAACGTCAATTTTCCAACAGTAAATAATCCGAGCAACTACTGTGTGGTTCGAACATAGGAACATTCTGCACTTCTCGTTGGTAGCTCGACGCGTTGACCGCTTTTCCAAGAACCCACCTGGAGAGGTCACTACTCTTACTGTATCGTTGAAATTAAATATTCGTTGAAATATAGTTTAAAATTTAACCTGTTTTCAACATGCAAGTGAAAACATGAAAAATATAGTTATTTTCATTGTATTTGTTCTATAAATAATTATGACGTTTAAGTAATTAAATTAGAGATACAAGTGTGAGACCAAATCTAGGACATAGTATGAATGATTGTTGAAAGTACGTGACATTAACGTCGTATCAACGAAATTCTAACTTTGTTGAAATATGGATTAAAATGCAATCTTTTTCAACGTTCACATGAGAACACCAAAATCAGTTTGTGTCATTCAATTCGTTTTTAATTATATTTTTGACATAACATTAGTAAGAAATGCATTCAGAATCTATTATACCATAGTTGAAAATAACATATTAAACATGCGTTGTTTTACCGTCTTATCAACGCAATGACGTCTTTGTTGAAATATGATTTAAAAATAAAGTATTCTTTCAAACGATAACGGTTAATTAATGAAATGAACCTAAAATCAACGTGGAAAACACGTATGTATGCTTCTGGGATGAGTATTCTATACAACAATAGGTTAGGCGGCCATTTTTGATCCAATATGGCGACCGTTTCAACATTTTGTAATGGTTTTCTACTAGTGGTCATGTGCTTCATACCAAATTTCGTGTATCAAGCTCAAATGCTGTGGAAAATGGATTTTGTAGTCCGCCATTTTGGATTTAAGATGGCATCTCTAGAGACATTTGGTAATATTTTCGTAACCTATTAGTGATGTTTTACTGTACCTTCATACAAAATTTCATTTTATTAGCCCCAACCGTTTAGACTGTGTATTCTATACAGGAATGGGTTTGGCGGTCATTTTGGATCCAAGATGGCTACTTTTTCAAAATGTCTGATTTTTTTCCCTTTACCTACTCTTGATTATATACCTTCATACCAAATTTGGTGTTTCTAACTCCAGTAGTTTGGCCTGGTAATATTGATGATCAGTGAGTGAGTGAGTGACCATGGGGCTATATAGTATGTTGACAGGACTCATATTGTGGTTAAATGTGCTATAATAACAATAGAAAATGTGTAATAGTCATCTTGCGAATGTCAAGCAACTTTTGGGTGCAAATTTGGTTATTGCAAATGAGGCAAAATTCGTATCTTCTAGGACTACTGTTTTAGAGCAAATTTCCGTGTTCCTGTTGAATGTGCAAACTTTTAAGTAAGCAATGTAGTACATCTATTCTGGACAAATTTGTCTGTAAAATTGTTTATGAGGTAATGATGTAATATTAAACTGTTTGATTCTTTCGTGTATGTATTGCTGTGAATATTCAAACTGCTTTGATGACAAAACTAAGAAATGTTGGCAATAGAAGTGAAATAAATTACTTTTTGATTTCAACCCACAGCTAATAATTTTAGCAAGGTACAAAGCTGTGGCCTTAAATTAGCACTGGCTGTGAGGTCAATAAAGTCAATTAATTTTCGGTGGTTTTTATTTTCTGGTACAGCGAGATGTTTTTCGTGTGTCACAGACTTTCAAGCGTGTGAGTGTGCTCAATCGGTTTTTCTTAGACTTTTATTCGGGGGAATTTATTTGGTTTTTGTGGCTTACTAAGATCGTAAATTGTCCCTTGACTTACATTTCCTTTGGGGCCATGAGTGCAGCAATTGTTTTATCTGATACGAGAGTTTTACAGTGTGTTTATCAAGGGAACATAGGCTCTTCGATGTTTATGTATAGCGTTCTGCGCAGTGATATTCTACGATACGTGAATCCTTGATGAGAAGTATAGTTTCTCTGAGGTGTGATGATTATTATTAGTAGTACGGCTTTCTGATGGAGAGCGGCCCTTTTTCGACAAATAATAGTTCCCTATGATGTTGTTTATGTTTTTAACTGGCACCAGGCGGTGTACCAGTTATGAGACAGTTGAAATTGCATTTCTCTTATGCTAATTTGTACTTTGTAGATACCAGATGACAATTCTTTCTGTGCTGCTGTGCCTGGTGCAGTGTTAGTACAAGGAACAATATTTTGGCGTTTTTCTCTTTCCGTTGCGTGATTTGATTTTCCTCAATGTTTCCTGACAGAGTACAAGGTTGAATTCTAGTGTTTTGATACCCTCGCTTGAGGTCCCGTAGGTGGCCATTGACTGGTCCCTGGCCTTCCTACTACCAGCGGTGTGGCGCTTGTTCGCCCCTTTGCCTTTCCACCGAGTTTTGCTTTGCTTGAGTAGTAGTTTACCACTGGCCGTGTGACTCGTTCCATTCAGGACCGTCACAGATTATCATTAGTTTATAGAGTCGTCGATTTGGTAAACTTGGCAACCAAACATTAAATATAATTGACAATAGGCAACGTACTTCTCAACAAATCAAGTACAACTTTTCTACCAACTAAATGATGTTCTTATTTTGAACTCAAGCACGAAAGCTATTTAGAAAATGAAGTCTAAGCTGGAGTTTCATTTCTTTACAAGAACGTAAGTGGATTTGACTGGATATTTCAATGATATGTTCAATAATCATATTATAACCCCTTTACAAATAATTCCGATGTCAAATTTTGTTTGCGATAAATTCATTTCGTACGCACACACACTCATTTATGCAAAATACATTTTTGCTAAATACAGTCGACATGACGACAATCGCAAAATGAGATAAAATTTCCTCCTGAAGTTATCAAATACAATATGGTCGTACCTGAAACTTACATTAGTCTGTTGTAAAACTACCATCTAGCGGAAGTTTTGCCTAACTAT
Organism: Lepisma saccharinum; assembly: GCA_022664845.1. Taxonomy (NCBI): domain Eukaryota; kingdom Metazoa; phylum Arthropoda; class Insecta; order Zygentoma; family Lepismatidae; genus Lepisma; species Lepisma saccharinum. The sequence goes on along the minus strand of JAGDQP010001285.1, from coordinate 19,832 downwards.
TAGAGCAAGAGAGTACAGAATAGTGAACAGATAGTATCGGCTATGGAGTACTTAGATGTGATTTAATATTATTTTATTGTTTTTAAAACTGTTGAACTATATTACCTTCAAAGAATGAGACCACAAACTTAGAAAAATTCACAGAGAAGAAAAAAGGATCCAGAAAGTACTTTAGATTTATCCTGTTGTGAAGATATAAATTTATATTTAAATCATAGCAACGTACTTTTGTTTTATTTGTTTTCAAAATTTTAGATTTTTCTATTGTTGTATTTTCACAATAACTATTAAGCGACATTTAAATAATTTTGAAATGATTGTTTGGAATTTGAATTTAGTTTTAAGACCTTTAAGCAACTTTGGCTCAGGCCGGATGGATGATGATAGGATGAATTTGTGGAATGAAGAAAGTGGGAGGAAACGGAAGAATCCCGAGAAAACCCTCCGCACCCAGTGTTTGTCCGCAAAAAAACCCACATGGCATGAGCAGGGATCAGTCCTTCGACCGCTAGCACCAGAAGTGAGCGCTCTCTACCAATTGAGTCACCGCGGCCCCAAAACGAATTCTTGTACACGTTTCTGTATAATTTGAATTTGAGTTTATTTAAGGGCTTCTAGCATCTTCAGCTCAGCCCTGGATAGGTTAGGTAGATGATGGGGAAAGTATCGTCTAGAGGCTTAGTTAAAGAACCGTCCCGGCATTCGCCTTGTGAAACTGAGGCGATGGTTGGCCGCGGGATTCGATTCCACGTATCTACCTATTGCCATGTCGAAGTCCGTTACTTAACGCCTGGACCACGAGGGATGCGTACTTTTCCGTATAATTCCCTAAATATCCAGCATGAGGAGTAGTTAATCGTGTTGAAAAATTAAAAAATAACTTCTCTCTCTTCTTTTTTAAAAAAAAGGAAGATTACACAAAAAAAATTCTTTAGAACAAGACTTGAACCAGATAAAAATAAAACTAGATGGCCATGGTTAGAAAATAAGTGACCTTCGCGTTGGTAGCGAATTACTAAAACAATGTTTAATCGATACTTAAAATGTGAAGAAATTATTAAGAAGTTTAGAAAAAATAACTTCAAATAGGAAAAATGGAAAAGAAAACTAATTTATAATTATTGACCCTTGTCGGTCGGGTAGACGTGCGGTCTAAGGCGTTAGGCCAACGATTTGAAGGTCCCTAGCTAGAATCCCAGCAGGAGCATGGATGTTTGTGGACTGTAACTGGGTGTAAATGGTCGAAGCGTGACGGGCTGAACTAAAAAATATACTTGACTGGCCCATATAAAATAAAGTTTACCAAAGGTGGCTGGAGGTTGATACTCGTAAAAAAAAGTATTAATTTATTGCAATATTTAGGCAAACTACCTGCTTGTATGTGTGTGAATGAAATCTTTAATTTGGCAACATAGCTATTAGGCCATGTCAAAAATTGTCAAAGATCCTGTATACAAGCTCCAATTAACATATGAGGCATGGAAATCAATGACGGGCTAAAATGATTTCAGAGACTTGTAAAGTTTTGACCCATTTGTTTCCTGCTCCGAAGTACAGGAATATCTTCCAGGGAAGTGATCAGAAGGGAGAAGTATAGGGGCTTAAGATGGAAGCAGATGCTAATTGGATGAATCTTTTAATTTATGGTTTAAAAATTACCTTAGATAAAGCGCTCATTTTTAAAATGTTCTATGGACGTTAAGATAATAAGCTCCTGAAATCACATAGTGGAAACTATATTTGAAAACTTTAAGCATTTTTTTGCTAAAATTAATAAAACATTGTTTCTGTAATAGAACTTGTTTTCTAATAGAGATAAGACGCTTTCCAAATAAGGTCTTCATATGTGGGAGGCAGCCATACACACGATGCGAAAACCTTTACTTCCTATCATGTGATCTGGATAAAAATTGCAGAATATAAGAAAGAATTTGGATCTGGAGAATTTGTACTATATATAACAAATTCTGTACAGTTCACAATAATCTGGACGTATGCTATATGTCGCCTAAAGAATTTAGAGATGCAATTGTCAATAAGGTCTGTACAACTACTTTGTAAAGCTTAACACTATAATTAGGCCATTGCCTGTTGTGTTGTCACTAAATAAATAAATAAATAAATAAATAATCAAAATCACCGGGGCGGGGACTTTTGAATCTCCGGAGGGAAATCCCCCGGGCCATCCTCTGGACTCATCACTGTTCTGGATGTGTTCCTAATGGTCAGCTTCAGTCCCGATTTCTCTTTGAACATACAGGAAGCGCCGATGTGGTGCTTTTCATTTCAGATGCAAACAATATGTAATCACGGAGGTTCGATTCCATGTAAATATGAAACATGAGAAGCATAGTCACACGTTGATAAATGTTGAGTTCGTTTCAAATGGACTATTCAAAATGTTCCCGATTCTCACGCCTTTATCTTTCAATTGTCCGTAAGAAAGTGGCTTTCATTCCAGACATTCGCCTCGTGTAGCTGAAAAAGATAGAGGGACATTTTAAATATAATGGCCGGTGTGAATTTGTGTTGAACATTTATTTGTAGTTTTTAATCTCTGGATTTTTCCGAGAGTCTAGTGAAATAAATTTGCCATACATACCCCTTTTAAATATACAAATATAGACATTATATTTTATATATGGAGATCCACATATACTGAAGACTTACATTTTCGTTATAGATTTGTATAATCTGTTTTATACAAAACTATAAATCGGATGAAATAAATAAACAAATGCCTCGAAATTCAGGGTTTCATTCATTACATCATACCAAACACAAGATGGAACTAAATTAGAATTGAGGACTTTGCCGGAAGAAAGACACATAGCGCAAAAACGCATTTTTGGTAAACGGCTGGTAAAGATTTAGGTTGAATATCACCAAGAAGTTTGTGAAAGAATATTTATGTCGTTGACACCAGTATACAGCTCATAGAATCAGATTTGAAAATCGTTAACTAACCTGAAAGAATTCAAAGTTTGCGTGAAAATTGTATGTTATGTGCCCTTTGTCCAACAATCAAAGATTTCATGGTAACACAGCCTAAACGTCTGAAGCTAGAAAAACGAAATTTGGTATGACGGTACATCATCAATATTAAGTTACGAAAATATTACAAAATGTCTCCAAAGACGCCATCTTGGATCCAAATTGGCGGGCTCCAAAAATTAATTTTCAACACCGTTTCAGCTAAAGATACTAAATTTGGCATAAAGGTGTATTATCAAGAGTAGTTTAGGAAAATATTGCAACATTTTGAAAAAGTCGCCATCTTGGATTCAGAGTGGCCTCCCAAAAACATTTTAAACTCCGTTCTAGCTATGGCACCATTAACCTTCAATCGAAAAGAATATATTTTTTCCGGTGACGGGCTTATTCACTTATTTGTATGTGTGATCTGACTAGACCAATCTTTCTGTCGCACTGTGTAAATGAGTGGCCTCTGACAGAAAGCATGTGAATAAGCTCTACATAAAACACATTGCTGACCCATGAACAAAACTCGGTCATTGTCGAGTTGAGGTTTTGTCTGCCAGCAGGGTCCGAAAGCAAGACGACAGTTTTCACTTGCCCGGAACTTTTCTACATATTTCTTTCTACCAAGCTAACGTATAAGGATATTGACTTGAAATTTTCAGGACATGTATGAAAGAAAATGGCGGATTGTTTAAAGCGATTACCGGGAAAAGGGCACATAGGCCTATGTGTCAGTCTTCCGGCAATGTCCTCAATTGTCTCTGAGCTAATCAATATGAAAATGTCTTCCTTTTTGATCATACTAAGTGTCACTATCTTGCGTAAAATAAAATAGAAAGAATATCTGGGAATATTGTGAATGTAAAGTTATATAAATGCTGTACGTTCTAAAGTTAAAATACAGAACGAGATTTTTTATCCTGGCTCAACTACTTTACCTAGTGTAATGCTTTTGCTGCTACCTTCCTCATCCCTGCCCACCACGAGAATGGTCTGCGAAGGATGCCGTTCCTCAAACGTGATAAGTTTAGACCATAGCAACCTGCACAATCCACGAGATGAAATTGAAAATTAAGGGCAGTAAATGAATAAACTGATAAGTTAATGTGATTCTTATTGTTATGCAACTGCGTAAACAAAAATATCGTGCCCTGAAGAAGCCTTCTTGCATAATATGAAACTACTTCCAGAAGAAGGGTAAGGAAATTCCTCTGTGTTCTTATTTCCTTCATTTATATATCAAATACCATTGAAATAAAGTTAACACGTGTTTGACATTGTTTAATTTCATTGCGTTGGTGGCTGAATACTAAAGGGAACTTATTTATGTTTTGCTATGGCTGTTACCTTCTTTGGAACTAGTTCTTCTATGGAAAATTAGATGTCTCTTACACAATATTGCGAAACCAATTGCGTTTACATATTTGACACCTCACAACCATGTAATAAGTTTGGAAACCAATACAAGTCACATCAGGAGATTTGGTATTGAAAGATAAGTTGTTCCACACAAGCGAAAGAGTTTTGAATGATCCAAATTCCTGGATTCCTTGCATTAAATATGCAATTTTTGAACATTTCACATTCAAGAGTGCTTTTTAACCCTACCCTATTATGGCAGTAATGAGCTTGAACTAAAGAATAACATTCATTCAACAAATAAGTACGTTTGTTCCCGCTCCCCTTTCACAACTAAATTGTAACAGGTGCCCTTTCTGGATACTTGACCTTCATACATTTAGGATTGAAGAAATTATTAAGGTGTTGAAGATGTCAAAGGTTTCCTTGATTGAATAAAAGCCACTCTTGCATGGCTATTTGGAGAGAAAAATAATATTTTGGTTCTCTTTTGTTTCTGAGTTACAGCTATTTAAAAAACGTTTTATAATTACAACTATCTAAAATCTCGATTCCCCATATTTCATTAACTTAATTAAATTAAACTTGATTATAATTTATCGTAAGTGAACAGATGATTTAAACGTTTCTTGAACTTAAAAAGGTATAGTTTCATATTTTTTGAAAAGTCTCTCAACTATATAAAACCTCCTTTCTGATCTATTGTAAATGGCATTTTTGCCTTCTTGGCAGTTAAAGCAGGCTTAAATACAAATTAAAGCATTTAGAAAAGAAAACTTGTTTTAGTCGACTGAATAATGGCTCTATGATCCAAATATTTTATAAAGTAATGAAATACATGGTGTTAATATTATTAATATTTAAAGTAGTATAAAGAATATACTCTTTCTCGGTGTTTTTCCTTCCTTTTTTTAATTATTAGTCAACGACGAATCTGCTTCCACGTTATGTGATGTGATGAAAGTATTTAATTGATTTTTTTTCAAACGGCCATGATAGAAGATGCTTTTGAAGGAAACTTTCTTTAAACACTTATTACCAAGCTGTCTCTTCGATATGAAAGAGACGGACATTAAAATCTTAGGAAATAAACATATAGGCATGTGGATAGAAAAAATAAATAAATCCGGTGGTAGATTTGAAAGTGACCATAATTTACTAGATGGCTAATTCCTGACGGGATTGCAACAAAACCCGTCAGTACTGTACCAAGACAGTTATTAAGGACATGAAAATATTAAGAAGCAAAAATTTACCATTGTGAACGTTTTATTTGTCTTAGACGATGGAAATCTGACATATACGTTCATGTATCGACAAACAAAAATTTTAGAATATTCTTTTCGGATCTTTATTTCTATGAATTGTCTCAGATCTGGTCTCATCAACTGTCAGGCGACGCACTTACGGTACAAGTTTACAGTTTACACAATAGAAACCTTACCTTTTATAAATTCACATATTTTGTGAATAACGAATAAAGAACTAACATAAAAACAACTAGTGAATCCTTCGTAAAATATGGCCCGTGATCACTCCAATATATGGTCACATTAACGGTACGCTATATTAAACAAGTTATATATTAACATTAAGCAATGTGCAGGATTTAGACATCTTGCGGATTTAGGCAGTTGTTGGCCAGTGGTCCACTCCCTCGCAGAAGAATAAGTTATACTCTTAACTGAGCTCAACTGCTGAATTATTTTGATCTACCCGATTCTAATCATTCAATAAAAAGAAATGATAATGTACTTTTTAATATGTGCAATTCGTATTCAGAAACGACAATTGGTAATAATTCACTCAAACATTTTCCTTACATGTTACTATCTTATAGTTAAATCCTATGGATGTTTAACGCAGAAAGTAGTTCCATCCTTCTTTCACTTTTGAAACCTTCTTCTATAATGAATTCCAAAATTTACTCTAGACCTACCACCTCAAGGAAGTTTCTACAAAATATAGAATGTCTATGAACTAGTGAAGTGTTTCACATACACCAACATGTCAATCCTATTTTGAGTATTATAATTGTCTTTTTTACTGTGAGATTATTTTAGCGTTGTCTTACTCTCCCAAATTATGGTGTAATTAACAATTGTTTTGACCGCAACGGTGTCAAACTCTGAGTGAAAAACCTTCGAAAGGGCTTCTTATAATCCTGTAAAGATTAAAAAACACAACTTTGCAGTATTTGCATCAGCCAAATTATTTTACTTAAATATTTGTACAATAGGAGGAATGAAATTATTCCTGGAACACATATGAATCTATTTAAACACGATTAGGAAATTGAACTTGGGTTTATTTTTGCTGTTTCCAAATTAACTCATTTTCTATTTCTCTTTAATTTTATGACTTCCATTTTATTTAAGATCCATTGTCATTAACGGAGCTGTAAGCTTTTTAGTGGCCTAGAGGATAAAGTAATATTTAATTCAGACTATCGGATTTGAGTGGCTGGTCTCTCACCAGGCGCTTCCACAGGTGGCGCAAAAGGAAATTCCGACCAGATATGGTGGGTACAGGAAATATTCCTGGGTAGACCAAAACCAGTACTGGAGAGGGATCTACAAAGGCTAGGGGAAGATAACCCCAAACAAAAATATCATGGTGGAGGTAAGCTTCTTCACCATTACCACTCTGAGGCTGAAGATGAATGACATCGGCAAAGCTCGGAGATGGAGAGAGGACGACATCTTGAATGTCTACCTTTAGTGCGAGTTCGTAGAGCTGACAAGTCTACACCGCTAAGGCATGCCCATAAACAGTAACAGATGGTTCATAGATTCTCCTGGGGTAAAATATTCCGGAGGTAAACTAGTGCCTCATTCGGATCTCCGGACTAGGACTGCGCCAGGGGGCTCCAAGCACAGGATAAAGAAAGACTGTAGAATAGGAAAATGGAACGTACGGACGTTATAGAATACGGGCAATCTTCAGGGGGTGGTACGCAAGGCCGAGAAGTACGAGCTCGACTTGCTAGCGATGCAAGAAGTCCGGTGGGAGATTCAAGATAGCTTCCGGCAGGAAAAATACTTTTTCTACTATGGAGGAGTACAGTCTCATGATTTCGGAACAGATTCCTAATTAAGAACGGTATCCTTCAGGCAGTGCTAAGGTAGAGAGGAATGAAAACTATAGACCTACTATAGGCCAATACAGTCTTCACGAGAAGACCAACAACAGTGGAGAAAGACAGATTAATTTCGCGATGTCAAAAAGCCTACTAGTAAAGATCACGTACTCTGAACACAAAGATATACACAACTACACATGGATATCTCCGATGGTAAAACCCTCAACCAGATCGATCACGTATTAATAGATAGACGAAGATACACCGACATATTGGACGATAGGTCATACAGAGGAGCGAAGGTTACACCGACCATAAGTTAGTGATCACAAAAGTGAGGGAGAAGTTATACATCGCGAACAAAACAACTGATAATCGAAGTTAAACGATTAGATAATCCAAGCGTAAGAGCAGAATACCAACTGGAAATCTCAAATAGGTTCGAAATCGTAGCCGAAAGTAGTAGCAATAAAGATGAAATTAATAATGAAATAGATGTAAGATGTGGGAGGCAATTCGTGATAAAGTGAAAAGCGCAGCAAAGGAACGTGTAGGTGAGAAGAAACAGCAGAAAAACAAGCCTTGGTTTGATGAATAAATAATGCATTAAGCTCCATGAGGAACAGAAGCAAGTAAGGCAACGATGGCTAAGGAATAAAAGCGAAACAAGTACCAAACACTACAGTAAAGCGAAAAGCAACGTCACACGGGAGTTCAGAAGCAAAAGTCGGGAATATATGTAATACAGAATATAGAGGAAACGGCAAGACAAATAACATACGAAATCTGTACAAAAGGGTAAACTCATTAAGGAAATGTTACCAAAATAGTTTAGGGATGATTAGAAGTGAATTTGGAGATCATTAAGCGGATCCAACTAAATATATTGATGCGTGGAAAAAGTATTTCGACAGACTTCTTAATGTACACAACGGAGAAAATACAGAGCAATTTAACATCCATATCGCAAAACCGTGGGTACCCGAACCTAGCGAGATCGAGGTCGAAATGTCGGTAAAGAAATTGATAAAATTTTATATCACTGGGAATAGACAATATACCAGCCGAATTAATGAAAGCGAGAGGATGATTAAAGCACTAATCAAGGAACTCCATAAATTGATAACTGCTCTATGGAAAAAGATGGAACTCCCAAAAGAATGGAAAACCTCAATAATAGTTTCGGTTCATAAAATAGGCGATAAATCGGTATGTAATTGTTATCACGGAATCTCATTACTCCCAGCATGTTATAAAGTACTGAGTTATATCCTGGTAACTCGCCAAAGCGTATCCGCAGATGAAATAATTGGAGCTCATCAATGTGGATTTAGAAGTAGATTCACGTTCGACCAGATTTTCGCCGTGAGACAAACCGTAGAGAAGAAATGGGAATACAATGGGACGGTTCTCCAGTTACTCATTGATTTTAAGAAAGCCTCTATCAAAAGGGAAAAACTATATAAGATTCTACTACAATTTCGAATTTCGAGAAATAAATTGTTCAACTAGTTAAGATGTGTCTCAGCGACCCCATAAGCAGAGTACGGATAGGTAATAATTTGTCAGATAGTTTCGAAATTCCCCAGCTACTTCCGAATGATAATTTCATATAGAATTAAGTTTCATTGAAGTGTTAAGGAACCGAAGCACAATCGTAGTTAGATTCCGTTCTTTACCGAGTAGTGGATTAAGTACTCATTTAAACCGTCAAATAATTAATTCATCTAATGCCAAGAGATGGTTCAACATAACTGATCAACAAAACAAATCTAAAAAATGGATCGAAGAAGAAATATATTTTTATGTTTTTTTTTTTTTCTAAACCTATTCTTGGTGTACAGAATTTTGCACGTGACTTGAAACACTTCAGTAGGAACAATGCATTTCTTGCACACACACATTTTAACTTACGTATAGCATATTTGAGATCAAAGACAAACTGGTTGATCAATATAGAAAAGGGTTATGGTTTCCACTTCACCGTTCAGTGATATTCCAAAGTACAGAAATCAGTTCAATCATAATGTACAATGCCATGCACACCTTCTCCCAGAACTGTATACATAAATTGATAACAAATGTATTATATAATAACGAGACATTTATTTATGTTGAAAGTCTATTTTAAATTACCATACACACGTCCATGTTAATGACATTTCTGTGATAGAAAATTTATATTTGTTTTCTTTTAAGTTTTTTGTTCTCTTTTACTCTTATACAACAGCACGTAAATATAGAAAACAATCCAATTTTAGTTGGCATTTTCCAGGATTTTGACTTTAATGGATATAAGATTCGGTATTTTCCCACCAACTTCGGAATTGAAATTCAGCTGAGATAATTCGATTTTTCCTTCAGTGAAATGGAAGGTAGGTGAATACATCGATATGGTCTACAGTCAAGGATTTTGTTATTCACGTTGTTTATTTTCTCGTATATCTTGTTTGTGCAGCATTTCGGTTTGTAAGTTGATTTAATCCTGCAAACTCATTGTATAAAATAGGGAGTGTGAGAAATAATACAGTTAGCAAGATAAGTAAATTCGCGAAATTAAGTGCTGTTTAATTTCATTAAATAAAGCATTTTTTTTTCTGTTCACGTCAGTTCTTATGTCTGCGTGTGCGCGCGCCGCGCGAGGAAGTAATCTGACAGCGAATGAAGACGTAACGTGCTGCTTTAACTCGTCTTCTAAAAGGGATAGTTGGGAAGTTTGCTTTAAAATTAATTTAATGATTCTAAATAAGTTGAGAGTAATAATAAATTCTTTAAGGAAAGAAGTAAGTGAGTTCGTTTAAACGCGGAAGTAAATTTATCGTTATGAGAACAAGCTTAAATATGGTACACGTGAGTGTGTCTGACATAAATAACTATCGTATCATTTAATAGTGAATTGATAATACATTCAGCTTGAAGTTTGTGATATTTAAAAGATTAAATAAAGGATGGTAAATCGGAATCGAATTGTGAATGATGAATCCGGTTCTTTAACGCTTGTAGGTGATTAAATGAGTGGGTGAAATCATAAATAACGAGAAATTCAAACAATAATTAAATTTTCATTTTTAAGTGAAATTCGTGCATATTTAAATTTATTTTGAGAGATAATAGTTAGAAATTAAATTAAGGATTACATTTTGATAACTTCTGAATTCTAATTAAATTTGTCATGAGTAGTGAAGTTCACATTTGTGTGAATACTCAAATACCGTTAGGCCAAGAAGCAAAAGTGGGGGGGGGGGATTTATGAGAGCTAGCGTTCTGGAAGTTTGATCATGACCAAATTCGTTGCACATGGGGGTCATGGGTTCACAAGATGGCGTCGAATATGTTCAGCAAGATGGCGGAGGTACTATCTTTCCTGTCATTCTCTGATTTCCTTCCAAGGAGTGGTATGTGTAAATATTTTGATTCTTCGTGTGATTGAAGTGCGTTTGCGATTATCGTTTCAAAATTCGATTCATGTTTCTGTTTTCGATTTCGAAAGTCAACCTTGTTGAGTTCTCGAATTTTGTCGCTGTGCTTTTGATTATAATTCGGATTCGCACTATTGCGAATGAGACAAAGTTGCGCATTGCCATATTTCTCATCTGTCTTAATTTTGAGACGGGAAGTAACGTAATTAAACTTGAATTAAATACAGAATTGATAAAAAACTTGTTATTTAAAGAAAAAATTAATTGTACGTGTATTACGAAAATTCAGTTTTTCATTTTATAGCTTTTGCAAGTTTTCAGTAATTTTATTAGTAAAGCATTTTGTTCTGATTTTAATAATAAATTTCGGTGTGGAAAATTTGTAAATTCACTACATTGTTGAAATTCGATCGTCTGGAATATTGTTGTATCGAAGCGACCTTTTTGTTTTTGGATGTGAATACCACTTCAGTATGGGTTGTTGTAAATTCAGAAATAAAAGTGTTCAATTTAATATTTTGTTAATCGTAACCAGTTTATTCAACACAAACAGTATTCTGAAAACCCGCTCTGGGAAGGTCATACGTACTGGATGTAGGCGAACTGATTCTATTTTTCATTAAATAAATGGCCTTGCTCCCAGTTTCTCTGGATAAGATTAGTTTGTTTTCATTAACGATAGTCTGGCATCACGGAGGCGAAGGAGGAAGGGTTACAACATTTAAGTCTCGCTATAATTCCTTTTGATAAATTAAAAATTTCTGGAAACGTACAGAAATGAACAAGAAATTTTTAATCTACTTCTCCAATACAGATCTTCATTCTGAGCTTTCAAATCATAATAAAGAGGTTAATTACTGTAAGGTAGTCCGGGATCCGAGTGAGATTTTTCGCCTTAACCTAAAATTTCGGTATATAAAACATATTTTGATGGTTTCTTTATGAAAAAGTGCGTTCAAAACGAATCTGATGGGTATGCGTTTCATACTCTTGATTGTTTCGGGATGTGACGTCATCAATACGGCCGACCTATAATACTACCTCTTATGATGACGTTGATCAATTTCCACTGAATATACCATTGTTTGGTATTAAATGAAAACACTAGTTGCGTGGAGTTAATCTAAATGAGTAATGTGGTGTATATGATTCAAATCCTTGAGAGTACCGTATGTATAGAGTGATCACACAAGTAATGTATTTTTGTACCCTCATGAAAAGATCGATAACTTACCAGGAACACTGTCATTAGTCAGGACAATAGTCTCCATCGGACTCCACGACACTCTGCCACCAGTCAACCAGTTGTTGAATTCCCCGCTGAAAGAAATCACCGGTTTTGGAGGCAAAGAACTGGGTCGCTATTCGTTGCACGTCATCTTCAGTTTTACAGTATTTTCACGGAAAGATGGTTTTGGGGGCTGCGAAAAAGGCAGTACACTGTTGGTGCAAATTTTGGTGAAAACGCCGGGTCTGGAAGTTTTCCTCAGTCACGTTCCTCGATCTTAGCACAGATCCTTCTTGCCATGTGTGGGCGCACGTTATCACCGTGGATGAGCACACCCTTGTGATTACTCAGAGCAGGCAGGAGGTTTCTTCAACAATGCAATCCATGGGAGTTCAAGCTGCTGACAGTAGACATCTGCACTGATGACCTGGTTACTTGGCAAGAGCTAAAAAGTGATTATTCCACGGGTATCCCACCAAACACACAACATCAGTTTGCAGGGATGGAGATCCTGTTTTGGCAGAGTTCCTTTAGTTACCAACTACCGTTTGCATGTATTGTTATGGTAGAGGACCTACTTTTCATTCCCTGCCACCATTTTGTCCAGAAATGGCGTACGTCTGTGACGGGCGAGCAGGGAACTGCAGATTCCTACTTGCTGCTCCTTCTGTCGAGATGTTAACGAATGGGGTACCCATTTTCCGAGTTTCGACACGTACCCAAGGTCCTGCAGATGACGATGAACAGTCGAATGGATGACATGTAATTCGCTGGCCAGTTCTTCAACAGTTTGCATTGGATTTTCCTCCTCCGCTGCTCGCAGGGCAACGTTGTGTCCAGTTGCACAGGTCTCCCCTTTTGTGGCTTATCGGTAAGGCTGGTGTCCCCAGACCGAAATCTCTGGAATCACCTCTGGCACTTTCACACATCCACTGTACCCTGACCATATCTGGTATTGATGTTCCATGCCTCTGCGCTGGCTGGATGTCCCTTAAAAAATCATGCAGCATGACATGCCTTATTTGGTCCTCCGACACTGCCCCGATAAGACACAAGTCACAGCTCGAAAGCGTGGTGGAGACCGTTCTTCTTCTTCTACACACTGTTGCACAATCAAGTGCCCTATATGACTCAGCTGTGGCACGTGTCGTCTACTTCACTATTCGATCGTAGTCATTTGCTAGATGGCGTCATTGAAGCGATAATCGCACATACGCGTACAACATTACTTGTGGAATAAGCCGATATTAATTAATGGTTGTGTAGTATTGTGGACAATCTACTGGCCAAAATATCGGACTGTTCGATCATATGTGAACGGATTTGAAAGCTACATATGGAAGAGACTGAGAGAAGGTGACGTATAGTCTGTGACCGATGCTTCGATTTCAGTCCCAAAAGTAGAACGCGTATATTAAGGGTAAATTCTTCGGTATCATATGCCTATATTGGACATCCCTTTGCAGCACAGCAGACTATTTTATCTCTAACATAATAAAAGCAACTTATTGACATTATACGCAAACACTTAGTAAGGCTACCTCCTACAATAAGTAAACTTGGCATAACATCATCCAGTACATTATCACCTCAAGTAAACAACGGTATGTTGTCTCAACGAGATCTCGAGACTCATCATGAAGAGAGGAATGCGATTCTAATTTCACAGGCAATCATGATAGCCACGGTGGAAGAGATTGATGTTACTTTGGTTTCAGATGACACAAATGTATTTATGCTTTTGATGAACCAATATGCACTTAACAAGTGAAAGTGTGCTTAGTGTTTGTATGTTGGAAGTTGCACAAGCCCAAAGAACATCGATAGATATCAAAGCGATACAGTTGCAAAATTAGTTGGCAAGGGAAAGCTTAATGTTTTAAAGTTACTTAAATTCGGAAGTAAACTTAGTAAAGTAGATAACGAAAATGCGTCTTTTGACGATGTTATTCTTGAAGAAACACGATTCATAGGATTATATTATGGTATATAGAAACAGTATTTACATGACGCAAGTTCGGTTCGAAGCTTGGAAGAAAGATATCTGGTAAGAATGTGTCATCACTACCCAAACTTAGGATTCTTCTACCAACAACTGAAGCATTTAGGGAAAATGTAAAACGAGCACATTACCAGGCATGTGTTTGGAAAGGCGCTTTGTGAAAGAATCCTCCTGATGTGAACCTAACACACTGGTTGGACTAACGACGAATATTTGTAATCACTTATAGCAACATCGTTACCAACAGGAACAGATGTAGCGCCAAAGGATGTTTTAAAGATGAACAGTTGTAATTGAGACACTCAGAAATGGAAGTTGTTAAGTCAACAGCATTTCCATATGACTTAACAATTTTGTTTCTGAGTGCGTCAGTTGTGTTGGAGATAGTATATGTCTTACATAGTGTAAATGTGCAACTCCTAATCTTTCATGTAAAGGTTTTGTCAATCCTCTGAAAGTGAAGAATCCAAGTACAAAGACAACTTCAAATAGTCACACGGTAAATGACGATGCTCTCTCCTGATTTACTTCTGAGCATAATTGTATTTAATTATATTAAAGATTGTGAATGCTAATGAATAAATAATGACTGCGAGGAAGCCACCAGATATATTGCACTCATTTAGCTCAACTCCAGGCGTTAAAGCTTTTATTTGATACCAAACATGACTATATTTAATGTGAATTGATCAACGTAATGATAAGAGCTACGCATTATAGAACGGCCGTATTGATAACGTCATATCTCGAAACGCTCAAGGGTATGGAACGTATTATCATCAGATTCGGTTTCAGTTCACGTTTTTCCTAAGGAAACAATCAACATGTACATACCGAAGTTTTGGGTTAAGGCACTTTGGCCCCGGACTAAGATCTTTCGATTACCTGTTATCGTTATTATTAACCGGTTATTTTTGAAGAGGCACTTATGGGCGTATTATGTACGTGCCTCCCAAGGGACCGTCACCACTAATCCAAGAAAGAGGAAACATAATTTGGTGGAAAATAAAATATAACTATACAGAAATGTGTGCATATCAATCCAATCACACTGGAAGTTTTACAAATAATGCGCCAAATGTGAAGGAAAGAAAGGAGGTATTAGGAAAACAGCTGAAAAAAGAGGAGGTAGTAGAAACCAGACAATTTGCATCGCATTTGATTGTAACATCTGCAGTAATCGTGATAAATTACTTGATTTCGGTAATTCAAGTAATTCAGAAAACAGTTAAGTGGAAACAAAACGAGCGAGAGACAGAAAATTGTGACAACAGAAATCATCATTAGAAACTTTTATGCTCTATTGTCACCACGTAATCCATAGCTATGTTTATGGAGAAGACGATTCCTTCTCAAATGTATGTACTTGTATAAAACAAAATCCAGGAATTGTTTCCAAAATAGATCACCAAGCCAATGTTTATTTCTATCCAAAAGCAGTTTCAACATAAACAATGACCATCTGATCACATTCATGGGTGATATCGTTTTGCATATATTGGTGATAACAAGATTGTACTTCTCCTGGTGCTCATTTGGAGTTCCTTGAAGGACATGATTTCAACAAAGAGCAAGTTTTCTTTTAATGTACACTTACGGAACGGGTATATTCCAACATTAACGTATTCGGCTTAATCAACCTAATGATGTGTGCTTCTTACAAAGATACAAAAGCTTGTGAACTACATCACAGACATAATATTATAACGCATAATTCGAAGTTATTTGCTCTCATTCAAAGTCCGGATTTAAGAGGGAAAATGTGGCGTCAATGTCATCAAGCATTATAGTTTTAAAGTTGTTGTATATCTAACCTTCATCACTAGGTGGGGCGCTCTTAAGGACATTATTCTGTCCCAAAACTGTCCGCACACAATCCTTAAGTTATTACTAACATTTCCTTAAAACTAATTGAACTCGTTATTGAAGGACGAAACGAAATTTGGTCCGTGAAAGCTAAATTTTGTTTACCTGAAATGAATTTTGAATAAGTGACGTAAAATGAAAAGGGCGGGAAAACTCACTGCGATTGAGCCTAAAATGAAATTTGTATGTACTCTGTTGAAACACCTAAAAAAAGTGAACCACAAAATGTTGCTAAAAATGTAAGTTCTTAACATAATTTATTCTCACAAAGGAACTACTGATCATTCGATATTTACATGAAATATTTTCCCCCGCTAGTATTAATCTATAATGAGCAGAAATGACGTCCATAGGCCCAAAGTTTTCTAAATGTTGAATTGGAATTTTTAGAAAATCTCGATTGATGGTTATTTGCACATGGTAAGGCAAATGTCTGAAGACACTTACCATGTTGAAAATTGTGTGGAATCGGATCAAAACATTGGCTAATGATGTTTGGTGGTAGTATGAGTATCATGGCTGTCATCTTAAAAGTCTCCATCTTGGATTCAGCTCGAGAATTTAAAATAGGAAGAGGGTCATGTGATATATCGTTTTAGGCTAAATCGTTCCAAGAAATTCGAACATTGTTACCTACGTTTTTGTTTATGAGAAAGGCGCTCTGAAATTGATCATCCAAAAATATATATAATTGTAGGACGAGTGAAAGTGTGCATAAAATAATTGAAGCATGTACTTATGATAGCGTTATAAGTTTGTTCAATAAATTGTCTAATAGAGCTAGAGATGATGAAAAAAAACACTGTTTGTGTGTCCAGCAAGTTAGGAGGGAGAGGGACTTGGTTACAAATTTTAACACAATTCTATTATGATTTCATGTGGTTTCTTCAAAATAATTCATGATATCCCTTTCAACATATTTTGTGACATTATGAAGCGGAGAACTTGCGATCTATTTTCTGTTTAAAAATAAGGGAAAATAAAAACGAAATTTTCATGAGAATGTTGGAACATGGGTTGTTAACACATCCTTTACATATAAGATACACTGTAAAAAATAGAACACTTTTTTTACACTTTTTTGAACACCTTTGAGCACTTTCTGGAAACGACTTTAGCTCACTTTCGAACACTTTAATAGTGTCCAAACGTGAACCAAAGTGCTATGAAAGCGTCTCAAAGGTGTTCAAAAGTGTGAAAAACTGTCCAAATGTGTTCCCTTAATAGTGCTACAAAACTGCTCAAAAGTGCATAAAAAGTGCCCTTATTTTAATGTGTTCTAAAAGTGCATTTTGGAAACTACTTTTGCCTACTTTCAGGACACTTTATTTACTTTCAAGCACTTTTGGAACATTTTAAAAGCACTTTCTCGACAGTTTCATACATAATATTAGGTGTCATTCAGATATTACGTCAGCGTATTTTTGGTCAATTTAGACCCCTTCCCCCTTAGTAAGCAACATTAACTGGATGTCCTATCCCTAATACTTAGACGCCCAGCAAAAGTAAACAAAGCTTGAACAACCTCGCCCCAGAATGCTTATGTAATACTTGAACGACTCCTGACAAAAAATGTATATGCTTCAAATACATATTTAACTTTGGCGCGTATTATCAAAATTTATCTTTGTTTTACTATAAATAACGAATTTTGATACTACTTAGTAGTTGTATTTGAAGCATATACATATTTTTGTGTCAGAAGTCGTTCAAATAATACTTCTGCTTTCTATGGCGAGATTCAAACTCTACTTATTTTGGGTGGGCTTCTATGCATTAGAGATAGGGCATCTACTTAATGTTGCTTACTAAGAGAGAGGGATCCAAATTCACCAAAAATGCGCTGACATAAAATCTGAACGACACCTAAAATATTTAGCTGCGGCGCATATCAAAATTTATTATATCCACTTTATTACTAAAAGCTTGCTTAGGAAAAAATTTAAATATTTTTTATCTATGGCTAAAATGTTGCGAATTGAAACCCCATTTATCCGTGTTAAAACGGCTTCGAATTCACCTATTATGATTTTAGCAAATGTTTCCACTGTTGATATAACGGATTTTTTATACTATACGCCGCAACTTTAACTTCAACCGGGAATCTTACGCAGGTAGTAAGTCGATATAGTTGGTAAAGAAATGTATTAAAAAACAACACTGGGTACAAGAAAAACAGGCTGTAGTATAGTTTTTGACCTGCAATTTGCGTGCCTTAGTTGGCCTGGGCTGGACATTCCGACTGACTCCTTTCCGAATATTTGTCAGAGACGAATGTCTGGATGGTATCTTCCTTCGAGGATTGTCATATGCTGCTAGTCTACAAATAAAACATAAGAACACATGCAAAAAGAAATAATCATCCACATCAATAAAAATATATTTTGATTTTCCTAAACTCAGAAAATTTTATTTCTATAATAGTTTAATAGTAAATTGCAATACTCATTTAGTAAAAAATTTAGTAAAAAAAAA
>JAGDQP010001284.1:115530-127253 GCA_022664845.1 Lepisma saccharinum | reverse complement strand
CATTGAAATTTCGTGCAACGATAAAAATACATTAGACATATACGGAGGTAGTGCTGCCATCTTTTGTTGGTGATCGTTGCTTTACATTAACCTTAAACGACTTACCGTGTGAACAAAGATTACATACGTCGTCATCCAATCGGTCAGTGATATTTATTCTCTTTGATAAGAAAAACAGAACGTTCGATGGAAGTACGCAGGTCTGACACCTAATTGTTATGCAACCACGTATCTTTAGAAATTGGTTTGGAATCATATGGAATCTGCTTGAGATATCGGCGTGGCGCAAACGAATTATTGTTTCCTGGTGGAAAGCCATTCATGCTTATTTTGATCCATCTTTACTTCAGGAAATTTGTGAGAATCCCTTGCGCGCCCATTGCGGAATTTTGGAACATGCGTTTTTGGATAGTGCAGATTTAAAATCTTTGACGTTACCATGCTGCATCAGCTCTGCTAGTGGTGTTAGAAATATGAATCTCTGAAAATCATTTTCCCACGCTTTCGGCAGCCTGTAACTCCAAAACGCGGCCGAATTTCCCCCAGTTCACTGGATTTTTTTTTTCTTTATTTTTTGTGTACTTTCATCCTCGAAGTTGGTCGGTGTAATTTTAAAACACGCTGTTTATTGTCGATTGGATTCGTGGGATTTATTAAGATCAAAGAAAAGTATTCACTGTCCAGAGAACATGAGCAGTAGATGGCAGAATAGACTGGTAAGATACCCTTACCCAAGGGCGCCCATGTTCTGATTTTCAGAGGGGAGCAAAGATAAAGCGACAGTTTTCTATGATTTACTAAACGTTATCAACAGGTTAATGACGACAATATTTACTAAATTAAGGGCGCAAAAACTTAAAAAAAAAAGCCATGCCATCAAGTACATCAAATCTTCCTTAAAGTATACTGGGAATGCTTGGTGAAGTTGATTAGGAATGCTTAAAAGAATATAATAATGTTAATTACTTAGTAAACTTTATGACATTATTTATGAAATATTCGTCAAATGTGTCCCCTGGAAAAGAAATTCTATCCCAAAGTATCCGTGCTGGTTTACTAAAGACATCATTAGAAAACTAATGGTTAAAAAAAAATTATCATATAGTCTTCATACAAAATTGAAAATTCAAACCCCAATTATCAGGAATTTGTACCAATTGCGTAGGGAAGTCAAGAAAGACATAAAAAAGCCCATAAGGCTTTTGTATCAAATTCTGAAAATAATATCAATAATGATCCAGGCCAACTGTGGAAATTTATTTAAAACAAAACATCTTCCAACAAATATATTGAAATTTGAAGGTCGGGATTTGTGTAACAATGAAGAATAGCACAGTATTTCCGATCAGTATTTGTATCATCATCTCAGCCGCTCAGTAATTTTGATAGTAATTCTAGGGGTTGCGAAGAAATTGGAATACTGTCTGTTGACCAAATACATTCGAATGAAAATAGAAAAGGCTATCAAGAATCTAAAGTCCAAAACGACAGTTCGATCTGATGGCATATCCTCCTATATAGTTGAAGAATGTACTGATATATTTAAATATCCCTTATTGATTGCGTTCAACGTGGCACTAAAAACCTGTATTTTCTCTAATAAATAGAAATCTGCTTTAGTTTGTCCTATACTTAAACAAACGACAGACGAGAAATTACCAACCACAGGCCTATAGCAATCTTGTCACTCTTTCAAAAAGTCTTTGAACAGATTGTGTATCAAAACGAATTATTAATCATGTGAAGTCAGTTATCTCAACTAAACAACATGTCTTTGTTTCACAAAAATCCACAGTAATAAACCTTGCAATTGTTACATATTTTATTGCAAACTCGTTGGACGAAGGAAAGCAAATCGATGTGATTTATATTGACTTTGAAAAGGCGTTTGACACAGTTAATCACAATATATTTCTAGGGAAATTAAATCACTATCACTTCTCTCCATTCTTATTAGGTTCATATGCTCTTATCTAGCTAATCGCAGAGAGTCTGTTCTATTGAAGCAACACAAATTTGATGAATATACAGCACTGTCAGGAGTCCCGCAAGGCTCGAATCTTAGACCGTTGTTCCTCTTGTTCATTATTGCCCCACCAGATAATCAAAAACTGCTATTTGCGGATGACCTCAAAATATATGCTAAAATTAATTCCATGTAAGATGACATATAACTACAGCATTGTTTAGACAACTTTACTAACAATCAACTTTCAATCTACCAGGTGCCTAAGTTTGAAACCGGAATTTATGTACAGAAAAGACACAGTGATTGGATGACAATGCTAAGAACTATTTTATTCGAAGTATTGGTCATCGCTAGCTATACATTTCTGCCATCGTTCTGGCAATGCGTGGATGCCAGACCAAAAAAACTATGCCTCTTGTGCTGCAAACCAGTCATCAAACCATTTTCATACATTTTCGTAAGATGTAAAGCGCTGGTCAGCAAGTGCGTGTCCCATGGATGCAAATAAGTGAAAATCGAAAGGCACCAAGTCTGGTGAGTAATCCGCATGCGGAAGGATTTCCCAGCCATACGTCGCAATCGTTTCCTTGACCGGTTTTGCTGTGTAGGAGGGTGCATTATCGTGAAGCACAATCACTTTATGTTGTCTTTGGGCATATTCTGGGCGTTTTTCACGCAAAGCTTGATGCAAATCGATCATTTGTTGTCGGTAACGTTGGGTATTAACGGTTTCGCCAGGTTTCAGTAGTTCATAATAGATCACTCCCTTCAGATCCCACCAAACACAAAGCATTGTCTTCCGTCCATAGCGATTTGGTCTTGCAGTCGATGTCACCGGTTCTCCTGGAGTTACCCATGATCTTTTACGCTTAGGATTCTCGAAGTAGATCCACTTTTCGTCACTAGTCACAATTCGATGGAGAAATGATTTCCTTTTGTACCTGGCGAGCAGAATTTCGCAAGTGGTTTTTCGGTTTTCCTGCTGTCGTTCAGTCAATGCATGTGGAACCCATTTTCCCATCTTCTGAATCTTACCCATGGCTTTTAAACGTATGGAAACTGCTTCTCGTGTCACATTTAATTGATCCGCGAGTTGTTGTTGCGTTTGAGCGTCATCCTCATCCAACAAAGTTTGCAATTCGCTGTCTGCAAACTTTTTCGGTGGTCTTCCACGTTCTTCGTTTCTCACGTCAAAATCGCCACTTTTAAATTTTGTAAACCACGCATAGCCCTGTGACTTACCAAGAGCATGATTACCGTAAGCTTCGACAAGCATGCGATGCGATTCTGCAGCAGTTCTCTTCAAATGGTAACAAAAGATCAATGCTGTCCGCACATCTAGTTCGTAGATACAAATTGCGCCATGTTCAACGCTATTAAACACTACACTATGACATGAAACTTGTCTGGTTGTGAGTTGCAAATCTTTATCAGCAGTCAAAACAAGCAAATGGCGCCTAGGACGCAGTTTTACGGTAACCACAGTAACAGCTAACGCCGTCTATGTACAAATTCCGGTTCCATATTTACACACCTGGTATACGAAGTGTTATCATTCAGTAGAAATAAAACAATTTATCGATTTAATTATTAAATTCATAAGTCTGCATTAAGTAGACCCGACGTAGTTAAAGACCTTTGTGTTACGTTTGATATGAAATTAATATTTAACAGCCGCATAACTAATATTACAAATGAAGCTTTCAAAATGCTACGAGTTGTAATAAGGATGGGAAGAAAGTTTAACAACGTTTCTACATTAGAGAAAATGTACTATGCTTATGTTCGTTAGAGCTAATCTATTTCTTAGGAAAATAATTCAAAATGGCTTAGACTACATGGACTTAGTATCATTGTTACAGTTTCATGTCCCGTTATTAAAACCTCGCGTAGACAACACTGGTCTCTTCCCCTGCTAAAAGGCAAGGATTATATAATTACGAAGTCACCAATCTAGAGAATATGTACTAACTACAATGACATGTGTAGAACATGCATCGAATTAGATATATGTGATACGTCTTCCAAAGCATTTAGAAATACTGTAATAAAAATGTCTGTAAATGAGGATTGTAAATATCTGCACTCTAATTGGGCTATAAAGCCTATTGCGTTGACAATAAATAAATAAAAAATAATATATATAGAAAGAACATATAAACATTTCATTTATGTTCACTATTTTGCAGAGTATAATTTCTTCTGGCTATCTACTAACCGCCCTGCCCCCCCCCTTTTTTTTTGGCGCCCTTGCCTGTACCGATAAGATTTAGTCTCCAGCGATTCTTTACGCCAGCTAATGTGACGGGATGTAGAAACATAGGAACACAGTATCGCTTGAAAACTAATATCAGGTATTAGTAAATTGAAACAAGAAGAATTTCAAGAAATTGTATGCATAACTCGTATGATTCATACAGAATGATTTGTAGTAACCAGATGGATCCATATGTTTATTGTAATACACACCTTACATCCGTGTTCACAAGAGAGTCATACAATAACGCGAAGATAATTGATCAAACTAGACCATTACTGTATCTGTAACCTGAGATCGGAACAAGATCCACGTGCAATTTTTCCAATCCAATGATTCAATCCAGATTGCAAAACACAGACATTGGATTTCATTACGAGAGGAATGAAGACAATGAGTAGGTGAAACAAGGGTCGATTCGAACCCGGATACAACGATACATAAAACAGGATGATCGGAGAGACTCGACCATCCAGTATGGGTCCAGTCTCGGACCAATACTTACTGAGTGACTCCAGTCTTCGACAATCAGCTTTCTGTTCAGTTTTGATCAACATTTACGTAGTGAATAATTAACCAAGACTTTCTACGAACATTGATCATTAACAGAACAGTTTATCAGTTCTGTAAATTCAACAACGTGCATCAGAGACGTGGTTGATACTAGTTTTATTCCATCTCGACGTCACAGAGCATCGAACCCAGTAACAACAACTAGATCTAGAAAGTGGTGAGTTAATAGCATTTGAGAGTCATTGTTCTGGTCGCTGAGACATCCTCACTTGTTGAACAAGTTTTTTTGGAGTTCCAAATCGCATCAGGATACTGTATAACTTTTCCCTTTTGATAAAATCATCTACTTTCTTAAAATCAATGAATAGCTGGTGAACAGTTCCATTGTATTCCCATTTCTTCTTCAAGACAAGGACGTACTGGTCAGGGGGGATAGGGTGATTTTCCCCCCCTGGGCCCCCTGATGCAATGAAAAATGTGTCCCCTCCAAACATGCAGAAAACCAAAGTTAAACGAATGGTAATTATTTTACTCATCCAGAAAGATTTTATTTTTCAAACATTCCAGGCAAAATAATTATAGGCCTATACTAAAATGTAATAAATCTTACTTTTTATATATGAATTTTCATAGCCCCATTACTTCTCTCTCTCAACTCAACCCACTGCTGTGTTATATATTTATAGTGGGCTCAACGTATGATGACCGAGTATTTACAAACAATATTAGCAATGCGAGTTTCAAACAATCAGTCTGCCTTTCTGCCAGTCATTGGTTTTCGCGACCCTTGGTTAGAGGGGGAGCGACGGGTAAACTATTTACAAAAACAAACCTCTGTGACTTACTTATTTTCAAAGTTACCGATGAAAATCACAGAACTGGTTAAAAACAAATTAAGTGAACCTGGAGGAAGGAGGGTGGAGAAAGAAAATATCAGACTAAACCTCTCCCGTTAACACACAACCCGATACAGCAACTTCTTCGCTTCAGTGGAGTGTTGCAAACTGTTGATTTTAATATTGGCTTAGTAGGTCAAAATCGTCACTGTATGAATTGATAGGATACAGAAGAGGTAACTTCCTTTTTGTTTGTATAATGTAGGGTTTCTTTCCCTCATAGCAGTGTTGAATCTAAAAGTTTCGCCCGGGGGTGGCGGAAAATTTTATTCCGAACGGGACAAAATTCCCAAGGTATCAGTTATTTAATGGGATTGGGATTTCCATTAATTGCATGGAAATGGGCAACTAAAGTCTTGACGTCTCGTCCGGATCGGAATCGGGGATACGGTTCAAGTTCGATCCCTGCTGCACCGGCCATCCTAAATGACATGCTTTTATATCACCCTTTGTCACACCAGCCAAAGGCGTTGTTAGTACCACAAATTAATACCAGAGTCCGTATATTCTCTCTCCTTTTCATTACACATTAAGTACATTTTTAGTCATTTTAAACCCCCTCTCTCCCCTTGTAAGCACAAATAAGCTAACATCCAATCCCTCCCCTTATGCTTGCATACGACTTGTCAGATTTCTTACACAGACACACACACACCTCTATCATTAACATTTTACTGCTAAAATCGAAGAGACCCTCCAAAAAAACTTATTAATTACACTTCTTCAATTTTGACTTTATAATCTCTCAAACTGAAAATTCTAGCAGAATTGCTGTATCGAACCCATCTTAAAGAGAAGCACAAATCACTTTTAAGTCTTATCAAATGCTTTTTTCGTTCGATGCTTGATTACACGTTGTAAAACCAAAGCGAAAGGTGCTACCCGGTTAGAAGACTTCTGATGAATCTAGAGCCTTAGGAAATACAAAAACTCAGCAACGGATAAATGTGTTCAACAGGATAATAGACGTCTTCGTACAGAGCACTGAAGATCGTTTTCAGCAGTATCGTGAATTGTATGCCGATATATCCTGCTTTGATCCTGCCAATTTTGAAGATGGGTGTAGAGGACTGCCAGATGAAGCACTAAAGCGAATTTCCATCCTGAATAAAAATGCTGATCATTCCATAGTGAAAACACAATTGATTTTATTTGGCCAACAGTGGAAAACTTTGAGCAGATCCTTTCTGCAAAATCTGTTTTACGCTTATCATGTTCCATCATTGGATGACGAACATGAAGTGAAAGATGAAGAAAAAAGTAGCCCTACATGTGCTGTAGATAGAAGTGAATATTACAAAAGGTCATGTACTGTGCATTTCTGATTTTGAATAAATTTGTACGAAACGGGATTTGATCAGTATACCTCGTGTATAAATACTTATTGACACTCCCCGTAACTCAAGTGTGCTGCGAAAGGGTTTTTTCAAAACTCAAGATTATCAAATCGGGACGGGCGTAAGCCATAGTGCTTTTATCACCCATAAAATTCATTTTAACTTATCAAGAATTACCTTCGAAATCTTTCTCAAAGTCATTTAGAATCTTTTGTTTACTCTTAATGAACTTTGAAAGAGAGCTGACGAACAGCATCTAACCTGTAAAGGTACTCTATGTAGAACGATCAAAGAAATAAAAGCTTTTTAAATCTATAGACTCAGTTGCAATACATTTTATGTGTTGTACTTCTGTATTTCTATCGCATTAGTAATAAATATTATGGTTCCAGAGTGGTGAAATGTTGAGTTTATTTACTCTCGGAGTCTTTGTCTTGGTTCATCAGTTCATTAACTTCCTTTAAATAATGTGAAGAGAAATCTGTGCTTTTAACTAATCCAAGAGTATTACTTGCATGTAGGCTATTTATTTGCCTTTAATACCGGTAATAATAAGTCGTCCCCCGTCTCTTGTGTTTTTTCCGGTCTTCGAAGTGAGAGCGTGTCTGTGGATAATAATAGTAATAAAGCATTCTGCAACGTTCCCAAACTTTGAGAAACATTATAAAAACTTGTCAGTCATAAGCTCATAACTATATTTTTCGTAATAATAAAATGATTTTGCATTGTCATTTTCATTCAAAATTTCAAATCGTTAAAAACTGAACAAGTGAGATTTTTTTTTTTTTTTTTTAATATTCATGAAATTTCCATGGCTGTAGGCTAGCTGACATAGACCCAACTTAATTAAAAATGAAAGAAGCACCCATATTAACACTACTCGGAAACCACCTACACCCGCACCCCATATTAACACCCACTTTACATCTCGGTAAACGCCGTGGGCCACCTCAGGAAGATTTCCCCCTAAACTTTTTGGAGCCAGTACGTGTCTCAAGACGAAAATCTGGTCCAACGTGGATCTATTTCTTCTAAATCCACATTGGTAATCTCCAAATATTTCATCTACGTATACGGTTAGGCGTGTTAACAGAATATTACGTAATACTTTGTAACAGTTTCGAAGTAACGGGATTCCGCGGTAATTATTACAGTTTGCTTTATCGCTTTTTTGTCGATTGGAACTATTTTTGAGGTTTGGAAGATCCTTTTTCCTCCATATAGCACTTATCAATTTATGTAGGTCCTTGACTAGTGCTGTTCGTCCCACTTTAATTAATTCGGCTGAAATATTGTCTGTTCCTGGTTGTTTGAAATTTTTCAATTTCTTTATCGACAGTTTCCTATCACCTGAATCTTCTGCATCAGATAGTCTCGCTTTTTGTTTCTGAACCCGCGTGTGGCGTTGCGTTTCGCGTTACTGTAGTGGTTGGTATTTGCTTCGCTTTTATTGCTTAGACACCGTTGCCTTGCTTGTTTTCATTCTTCATGAAGCTTAAGGCATTCTTCGTCAAACCAACGTTTGTTTTTCTGCTGTTTCTTCTCGCCTACATGTTCCTTCGCTGCACCATTAATTTTCACGAATTCCCTCGCACATCTTACATCAATTTCACTATTAATATCATCTTTATTATTGCTCGAGTCGGATAAAATTACGAACCTATAAGTTTTTCAAAAATCTTTGTGAGGATGTGGAAGCCGAATACACGTCCTTGTTGTACTACTGCAGCTCGCGATAGCTCCCTTGTTAGTGCAGTCATTTTAAGCCAAAATCTTGTATTTATTTTTAAAAAATTCTTAAAAGTAAAAACGTATAGTATTTGGTAACTAAAAGTAAAAGTCCGCAAAATTCGAACTTATGCTACGGCCGCCATCTTGGAAAATGGCGGCCAAAATCAAGTTTTTTTTCCATTTTCACGGAAACTAATCATCACATCGAAAAAAGTTTCAAATGAAGTTTATTCAGCATAAAATTATAAATATTTTCGTAATTACCTTCTTTTTTCTTCTTTTTTTTTCCTCCAAAAGCCAAAACCTTTAAATCAGTTTGAAAAATTCTTAAAAGCATGGAATTTGGTATATAGAAAGTTCTTGGCCACTCAAGTAACGTATGAAAGGTCTCCAAAAATCGAAGTTGTGCTAAGGTCGCCATCTGGGAAAATTGTGGCCAAAATTATTTTATTCAATTTTTGCAGATACTAAGTGTCACATCGAAAAAAAAATTAGATAATTTTTATTCGACATAAAATTATGATTTTTTTTGTAATTACTTTTTTGCCATTTGATCCATCCCATTTTTTCACACTAATGTTCTGTTCTAGTTTCTAAATGTAACATTTTCTACTCATAAATCAGTACTTTTGTATATAACCTTTCCGTATTTTTTTCAAATAGATTAAAATTTAAGTGAAATTAAGATATTTGATTCTTAGTGTCTACATTTTGTGTACATTTATGTTATTTCTTTACAGAAAAAAATTGCGTAGTAATCAATTTAGGAAAAATTTTGGGAGCAATTTATGTTGCTGGTATTAATTTCTACCTTCATTATTTTAAAAATGCTAAATTAAAATATAATTTTATGACAGTTTAGGTTATGTGCCCTTTTGTTGCGTCTGATCAAAGAAAAAAAATGGCCTTAACAACGAAAATTTGTATTTTTTTCTGAACAAACTAATTAAAAGCATTTTTTGAAGTGCGGCATAGTTTCCGCGAAAATTGATAAAATATGGCCGCCATTTTCCAAGATGGCGACCGTAGCACAACTGATTTTTGGAGACCTTTCATATCGTCGTCGGAACTGTAATACCCCCTATGTGGCAAACTATGAATTTTTCAGGAAAGCCAAAAAAAAAAAACCGGTTTCTGAAGTACAATCTAGAATACAATTTAGGTACTTCGAAATGTTGCTATATCTAAAAAAAAGTAGACGTTATTTCCACATGAAATTTCTCTAGAGTATGCACAATACACAGAACTATAAACTGGAAACAAAACATGAAAAGTGAAATAAATTGCATATAGGGGTTTCGACGACGATATGTTACTTGGGTGGCCAAGCACTTTCTATATACTAAATCCCATGCTTTTAATATTTTTTAAATTGATCTAAAGATTTTGGCTTCTGAAAAAAGTCACTTTCGTTTGATGTCATTTTGTGGCTTTAGGATTGGTCAAATGAGAAAAAAAAAGTAATTACGAAAAAGATTCTTAATTTTATGCTGAACAAACTTCATTTGAAACTTTTTTCGATGTGGTGATTACGTGATTAGTTTCCGCAAAAATTAAAACAAAATGGCAGCTATAACAAAAGTATGTTATTTTGGGGGACTTTTAGTATGTTACTTGGGTAGCCAAATACTATACGTATACCAAGTTTAATACTTTTAAGATTTTTTTTACCTTATTTTCATAAAATGAAGCTAGAAATTGTGCCCTTTTTTTTTAAAAAAAAAAAAAAAGGAAACACGAATTTACCAAATACAGTACTTTGTGGAAACAAATTTTTGGGGTAAAACTAACATACTTGTGTGATATCTTTGAAAAGCTGAATTCGTTGAATATCTCCGTGCAGGGAGGCAATATACACTTTTCGAAATTGTCCGAGAAGGTTCCTGCTTTCAGAAGAAAAACTTACAGCTATGAGATGAAAACTGAAAGAAGACGGTGGTAAAGTTTGTTTCCCCTTGCTGCGGTTTTTGATCCTCAATGCACTTGATTTCTGTGGCTACTTAAAATCTGCTTTTGAGGAGCAACTTTCACAGCTTATCAGCTGGTTTAACAAATACTTAAGAAGAGGATAATATCGACAAGTTTGCATGGATTCAAGTTCCATTCAGGGCTAGCTCTTCATCTGAATTCTGTGGAATTGAGGTGTCTTATGACGATACACAGAAGACATACTTCTGCACTGTGCAACTAACTGAGTTTATATATCAGTAAAAAATGAATAGCAGGTGCTAAGTGCTGCTATTAACCATATATTGCGAATCATAATTCCTTTTGTGACGTCATATTTGTGAGAAGCTGGGTTTTCGACGGTCGCTGTCATAAAAAGAAAGTATTGTGCAAAAATCGACGTGGAACAGAAAATAAGGGTGGGTGTGTTCAGTTTGATATTAAGATTTGAGATATGCAGTGAACATTACAAGCTCACCTGTGCTAATAATGGCAATTTGTTTATTCATAGATATGATTGTTCAAAATATGTGCTTATTTAATAATTTTTAGGAAATGTTTGTGAACATGTCTTTATTTGTGCCTAACCTAACCACACTATGTGAGCATTGCAAGCATAAGATACGACTATGTTTTGACTTAGAGCACCGTATATAAATCCTTAAGTACTAAGTGCGCTGTGAAACATTTTTTTTTTTTAATCCTGGAATAAGCCTTTTACAGTAGATTACGTCACAAACCATTGAGATAATTTAGAACTTTGAGATCAAAGTAGAATAAATGCTATATGATTATTTACTTAACAGGATAAGAGCCCTCCAATAAAATTGCACATAAAGCTGCCTAGTAAACTTTATGCTTCTGTAACTTGCATTTATGGAGCTTTTCTTCGCATGTACAATATTGTCTACCATCAGAATACTTCATAAATTACATTTCCTTTACAAATACAGATGCTTATCAGAATAATGGAAACACCTGTAGTTGGCAACACGTCAGATGTATGGGTTGGCAGTGGTGTCGTGGCGACCGCAGCGCCGGACTGCTGGTGGTGGTGTGTTAGATCGGTCTCC
>JAGDQP010001284.1:58438-115130 GCA_022664845.1 Lepisma saccharinum | reverse complement strand
AACACGACTCCGGCGACGATTTCCACCTCCATCCTCTCTCACAGAACTGGCCGATGCCCTGCACGAGGAATGGTGTAATATTCCACTTGCTACCATTCACGACCTCTATGCCTCCATCCCACGTCGCATCAAGGCTGTTCTGAAGGCGAAAGGTGGCCCGACACCATATTAATCTGGTAAGTTGCACTTTCGTTCAGGTGTTTCCATTATTCTGATAAGCATCTGTATATTAAAAATAAAATATTTAATGCAATACTTGCCATCAAACCTTCCATAGAAGATCGTGTTAACACTTATGTCCTTTCTTAGATCAAAGTGCGTACTACTATTCCTCTAATTTTTCAAGTTTTTAAAGGATCAACAAGACACTAAGTAAGACTTTTAAACTTGTAGTGTAAATTACGATATTTTATAAATTTGTTATAGATTGTGTGTCTAGATGAGAAATTTATTGTTTCATTTTATTTCATACCATTCCGTAATCACTAGTCCCTACAAGTTACAATAACATGTTTTAAGCTTGACTTTAAGAATTAAAACAGAAAAGAAAGAACATTTTGCGGAAATCTTTGGTTGTAGTTATAATAGGGACACCAAAAGTAAGTGACAACCTGTAAGAAATGATCCTTGCGTACCGTGCTACTTCCGATCTCTACGTTTGTTCTTTTTAAGTGGTTTTATATGTCATGCTTCTTGTGTGGTATTTATTTTATATTTTCTCCTTTGTTATATATTTTTTGTTTTCTGGTTGATGACTTGCATCCGTGTAATATTTCTTTCATTGTTCAATTCTGTATTGCATTACTGAACGCTAATTCTGTATTTTTTGTCACACTCTTGTATTATTCTATGAAATCAGAACGATAGAGTTCGTTCCCATAATTTTATATTAAAAAGTGTTGCCATCCTTGTGCCGTGCTAATTTATTTTACTTCACTATTCAACTGTGTTTAATCATTATTACTCGGTCACTTATTTTGATTATAATATTGTTCAGTTATAAGCATTGTGTTATTCAATTATCAGTATTGCCCCTTTTTGAATAACCTTTGAAACTATATGAATGTATGGTCAGGGTTGCCAGAGTCAAAGCTTCTTGAATTTGAATTTCAGTTCTGGATTTTAGTCATCCATGGCTCCGGTCGGGAAAGGATATAGGTAACAGGATGCGGGAAGGAGTCGGCCAAGACCTAACTTGAAGGTTCCATCCTGGTAATTGTCTAGAGTAAATAAGAAAATACTCTGAAAAACCTCAGTCAGAATAGTCGGCCGCTTTTATCGAATCCAGGACTCCCCGAAAGCGAAACCAGCTCTCTACCAGGTAAGCTACTCACGCTTCGTACAAAGCTTCTTAAGCTTTCAAAAGAAAAGTACCTTAAAGGAGAAGGTTCGATACTTTTTTTTTTTTTTTTTTCATCTTTCTTTGAAAATAATCCTATGGTAGAACGTTATAACTTTCGTCTCAAGTATTCTTGAATTCTTGATAGCTACATGTTACTACTTGTATTTTTTCTTCGATTCAACCCTTGAAAACAATACGAAACAAGTTTCATGTTATGCTTCTTTATATTGTTGAAGCATCCAAAAGGCTATTTTATCTAAAAAAAAAAAAGAGAGAAAAAATCCTTCTTTTGTATAAAAGGGTGCAATTTTCTACTCCATGCTTTTAGAACCTATTTCTCAGCAATATGATGTACGGTACCTCCTGCAATGGAACATAATTGCTGCCAACATAGAACGAAGAAAAAGATATTTTAAAAGACGCGCACAACGAGAACTTTCTTGTTTGATGTGCTGTCCCTTCTCTCTCTCTCTCTCTCATTCTTTCACATAGGATCACATTGTTCCACTTGGGACTCCCGTAATGCAGTAAAAGCTTGTGGTAGGTGGGTGGGGTCCCATATACCTTTCCTTGTTTTTTAAAGGGTCGTCGGTCATTTATGACTAATTTTCTTGTTTCTAACAAAAGCCAAATCTCTGGGGTAATCCACAGTGGACTCTACACAGGAAGAAATGTTGGTGGAAATATGTTGTGACGTCGGGGATTCTCCTTGAGTGAGGGTAACAAGTGAGACAAACGGAAGTAAACCAAGGGCACTGGAGAAAATCAGCTCTAAGTTCGGTTTCCTTGCCTAAATGCCAAGAAAATGTGTACCGGGTAATTCTAGTGCGAGGAGCTACTCCCCCGCATGATTCTGACAGCTTTTATACGTAATTTATATGCAATCTGAAAATGTTATACTTCTGTATGGGCGACAAGTACTTACAACAACTCACAACTTCCTTGAAAATTTCTCCAACTTTGAAGAACTAGTATATCCATTTCATTCGGAACTAGAAGAGGATTGTGTGTCTTTTAGAAGAATGTTGTGTCCTATTTCCAACAGAAATAAAATCAACCAAAACTTTTTTTTCGACATTAAGAAAGGATTCAAACTAGGAGTGTGCTTTTCTTCATGCCAACATTGATCATCCCGTCTGCTAAAGACCATAAGGAACAATTGGTTGAATCAAAAGGATGAGTTCAGAACTTTCACATTCCCAGATTTCGAATGTAAAACTAAACCTGCAATGTAGAGTCGTTTAAAGGGCTGAATTCAATCATCTGAGAACGTTTCCAAGATTGAGAAGGATGTCTATTTCAAAAAGGGTTCAAATTAATCTATACGATAAGATAAAGATAAAATGAATTGTATGGGCGGTAACAGCACTATGGCTTACGCCCGTCCCGTTAATCTATACGACTTCATGACCTAGCAACGTAGAGAGGCAACAGGTATTGCTTGCGTTAAAGTTTTTAATCTCAATACTAGAGCATCTATGGTTATTACGATTATGAAGAGACTGCTGAATTTGTTGACATCATATGGAAATGGTGGTCCACTGTCAATGCAATTGTGATCTTTGTAGGTTGAACACATTTGACGATCCATTTTGCTCTGTTGAAAATTTTAGACTCCAGCTCTTGAAAACGTTGTTATATGGATCAATTAGTGGAGTGTGCCGTGGGTAATCAGTAGGGCTCGGAACTTGATGACCCCAAAAATCCCTAAATATGACCTATAAAATGACTTTTCAAAAGTGAAAAAAATGACCCAAAATTTTGAAGAAAAAAAAAATCCTATTATGTGATCATGTGACTATATTATTAAGACGAATGCACAATCTGAAGGGACCTGATGAAACTTGAAAAGAACAGTAAATATGGGAACCCAAAACTAGACAGGGTTATGGACAGGAAACTTAATTTTCTTTCCCGGATTATGAACATTTCACTAGCTTAGCTAATGTTAAGATCTTTCATGGGAAGAATTAAATGACTCAAACTTAACATAAAGCTTAAAACATCTGCAGATTCTAAAATACACAAGAATAATATTTGTTTTGGTCTATGCCACTTATTAAGAAAATACTATTTTTCGTACTCGGAATTGCAGTACACCACCGAACTTTATGTTTCCCCAGTCAGATCTGAAATCCGCCGCCACTACTAGATCCGATATTTCTATCAAATCGATTTCTATCTTCTGATTAAAATTTTATTTTAGTTCTTGAATCTGGTCTAATCTAGGTTGGAATAAAATATACCTCTTGGAAGCTAGTGAAAAGGATAGTTTTTTCTTCTCATGCGACGGGGAATGGACTGGTTAGAAAAAGAAACAAAACTTTTAGGGAAAAGGTGAATTTGGCATCATGGCACTAACGAGACAAGGTGAAAGAATGTTTTCGTTCATCAGAGAGGATGGAGGAAGGAAAATAATTTGATGTTTAATGGTTTCTATTCTTTTGCGCAGTCAGATTGTTCAATAAGGCTGGAGAAACTTGAACCCATTGGAGACTTCACTCGACCTTCTCGCGGCAACTTCCTCAATCATTTCAAAATGTTTATGGAGTGGTGAAAAGAAAAAGTGACAAGGAAAGAGCATTTTAGAGACAATTTCTTGTTTAGCTTTCAGTTGTAACCAGTTCTGCATTTCCCTCTGAGGTGACCTGACCTGATGCCTTTGTTATATCGTGAGTTATTGTAATCCGAAGCATTCTTTTCGCTTTGTTTTGTAGTGGTATTCAGTGATGATGATTTTGCGAGTATTTGATTACAAGAGTATTTTATGTTGCCTAGCAACAGAGATAATCTTTAAATAAACTATAAAAAATCTTTTTAGTAATCAAAGATTAAATAACTAACATTTTAATGTATCCAAAGTTTTAATTTTAATGAATTACAAAAAAATGATTGAATTGGTGCTCGATAGATGGCAGCACGAGAAATGGTGTTGGTTGATTGAAGTATTTTTATAATCAAAATGTTTTAGTAATTTATTATGATTAATATTACATATTATTATTTGTAATGTCTTAAAAGATTATAACCATTGATTATAATATTTATATTGATATTAAGGCAAATAGCCATAATGAGAAAAGTAACTAAATAATGTATGTATCAAAGGTAAATTTAATGAAGAATTCCCAATTCCTAATTTATGTTTATAATTAAATAAGCACTACTACAAATGTAGTTCCAGGAGATCAAAAGACCTC
This sequence comes from Lepisma saccharinum, assembly GCA_022664845.1. Classification (NCBI taxonomy): domain Eukaryota; kingdom Metazoa; phylum Arthropoda; class Insecta; order Zygentoma; family Lepismatidae; genus Lepisma; species Lepisma saccharinum. The sequence goes on along the minus strand of JAGDQP010001284.1, from coordinate 110,588 downwards.
CATAGCATTAAATAAATGATGATTTTTCCTTCTTAATTCAACTGTTTTATTACTTTCGATTGAAGTCACCTGCCGGATTCTCATATACCTAGTAGCACGCTCGATCCCTTCGAGTGGGAGAGCTGGGGCACGGGTATATCCGCAGGTTTGACAATTTTCTCAGTAAAAGATTCCACGTTTCTGAGCTTAGCGGTGTATATAAGATATATGTAATGTGGAAGAGACGACTCTACAGTTTTTAGCACGTGTAAAACATGTAAGCAATTACGGGTAAGCAGGAAAATATTGAAATAAGAGTAAATCCTTAAAAAATGATCAATAAAAGGACTTAAAACCCAGAAAATGACCAGTAAATCCCAAAATGGCAAAAAAAAAAAAAAACACCTGTTTGGCTTCAGTTTAGGGTGAAATGAGTTTTTATTATAATAGGTATCATTCCCAAACGCCAATATTGAGTCAAAAAATTCTTGTACCGACCCATCTCTAATACAAAGTGAATAGTGTCTGATTATTATCATTGCTTGACAAGTGATTCATTAAAACTGCAACACATTGATCAAGTAGCAGCAATGGAGAGAAATTTCCTGCTCGAAAGGGCTTTTTATTTTAATTTCCTTTTTGCGAAGAAAAGAAGGGAAATTCCATAGAAGTTTGGGAAAAACATATGAAAGTTTCACCACTACAACGAAAAAAGGCGTTTTTTTTTCAAATTTCTTTTTCAGAACATGTTCTTTATTGTAGTAAAGAATTTCAGTAAGAATGTACTTGAAGGAACAGTGTTTTCACATATGAATGTGAAATAGCTTGATACAAGACGAAACAGGGATTTGCTGTGGTGTGAATTTGTTAGTCCTGTCAAAATTTCTATAACGATGCTGAAACGAAAAGTGCAACACTAAATGATGTATAATGACGGAGTCAAGGTTAAATTTTGTAATTGTAAGTAAGTTTTCCTTATGAACTGAGTGAATACGTTTGGTGAGAGTTGTGAGAATATTGTGGTGAAAGTGCAGTTCATATTTTGATAATAAAATTTGTTCTTTAGATTATAAATATTGTTTGTTCATTATATTGATATAAATTTGTTCAACATATGAAGACCCCATCAAAATAATTAGATATTGTGCATTTGTGCGGGTTTGAGGTTATAGAAACCCTTTTAAATCTTACTTATTATTGTGATTATTTAAACTGCGCTCGTATTTTGATATCCAGAATTGGCAACTCTGAACCCTGATGCATGGCTTTCAAATAAACTTAAGTCTAAAGGCCGTTATTTCGTTTACTTGTACTTTAACCGTGGAATAAAAACTAGGAAATGTAACATACCTGGCTTTAAATAAGGTGCCATTTCTGTATTTACTTAATAAGGTTGAGAGGAAGCCAGCGACAGAACCGCTGGTTCTCTGGAGTTGAACTCAGGACCTTCCGATTACTAGGTGAGTACACTTTCACTAAGCTACCGTATTTTGTATGTCTATTGTTCCATTATAAGAATTGCTTCCTCGAACATATTCAGTGTTTTGACATTTCTGTCTCACCCAGTATATTAACTGTAAAGTATATGAAATGTCTAACCTATAGAAAGGAATAAAAAAAAAATTATCTATAATATATACATTGTCTAAAAGTATAAAATTTCCATTCTGAAGTCAACGTGTACTTGAATTCAAACTATGCACAATATGCACTCAGAAGAAAGTGACCAATGGAAGAAGTTCGTGTGTCCGAGAAGTAATAAAATCTGGCAACAATGAATCGACATATAGGACAAGCATGTGAAATGTTAATTTCACTTCTGTAAACACTTGGTTCGATATTATCACATTATATGATCTTCTAAACATAGAAAGCTTTTCAAATACCATGTTTTTGAATGAATCTCTATTACTTACCTGTAAATAGCCTCCATTGTTTTTGTGAAAAGGACAATCTCACTAGGTTCAGTGTTTCAAATCCAACTGGATATATCCTTAGGAACGAACGTGTAAAAGGAGAAAGATACCGAGAAGGGAAAGACAGAAATAACATAATTGAAATTGCTGACAAGGCTTATACACTTGACTTTATTGTAAAAACATACAATAAGCGCTATAGTTTCGATGTTCTAACAGCACATTCCTCAGACGAAACACCAATGAACACTATCAGTTCATAATAAGCACCAGAAGACCAAGAGACCCTTTCTACATCATCAGTCAATCATGTCCCAGAGATCGTTTATTTTCCAAAATTAACAAATTATAAAAACTGTTCTACTGGGTTTTTGACTGTGGCACGGTGCACTGGGTTCCGTGTATGAACTGTGAAGCAGTGTATATAGGAGAGACGAAAAGAAATTACAAGATAGGCTTAAACAACACAAGGATGATGTCAGATGAAAAAGGGACAGAAATGCTATTTACAAATATGTACAGGAAGAGGCGCAGAAGAAAGACTGGGAAGGAGTGCAGATGTTAGAATAAGAGGAAAGGATGTTGGTTAGGAAGTGGAAAGAAGCGAAGACAATCAGGGAAACGAGAGATAAAGCGATGAACTAGAATGGTGAATTGGGTATTAATGAAGACATACTGCGCAGAGAAGAGAAGAGAAAGTATTCCAGAAAATAAGGACTGTTCTGTAGGTCCCCTTTCTTTTCTTTTTTTTTTAAGATTCCTTTTTTATTATTTATTCAGTATTTATTTATTTGATATATTATTTGCGCCTCGATTCAGTTTCCTTATTATGTAATATTGCTGTTATAAGTTTGTTATAGCGTTCTAGTTGACAAGGAGCGTAGCCTCTGAGCGAAGGATTGTGATTGGTTGAAATTTGTTCAGTTTTGGAAAGTAAACAATCTCTGGGACATGATTGACGGAAGATGTAGAAAGGATTTCTTGGCCTTCTGGTGCTTATTATGAACTGATTGTGTTGATTAGTGTTTCGTCTGAGGAAGATGTTGGTAGAACATTAAAACTGTAACGCTTGCTGTGTGTTTTTACAATAAAGTGTAATAGCCTTGTCAGTCTGTTTTAATTAAATTAAGTATGGATACAAGGCTTCACAATCCAGAAATAATATGTTCAGAAATTTAAAAACAAATGAATGTCTGATTGTGATTATGTTTGTTCATTTCACAAAAGCAAACGAGGCTATTTATACGTAAGTACATTCTTCGTACTTTGAATTGTATGACCTCCTTGAGCGACCTAGTTTCTTGAATAGAATCGCGCTTCATTACTCGTTTACTACGTACCCTACAAAATTACAAGTAGCTATATTTCCCAGTGCATAAAAAATTCCCACAATGCTTAGGAATAAATGCGAATAAAAGGAGAGGAGCAGAGACAGAAATTATGGATCTGGAATTATGTGAAGCTGTATATTCTGAAATTATCTAAAGCTTTTAAAGGTATTTGTGAAAACACTTAAACAGAGTATGCTTTCTATACTTTTCGGCATTTTACCGCTGGACGTTGTTTTCTTTTCCTTCTTTTCTGTACATTAACCAGATTTTAGAAAAAAGAACTTCAACAATTATTTTATGGTATCGTTTCGTTTTCCAACTATATGGAAATATCCTCGCTTGTTCATAGTATTTATTAGGTAGGCCTTGCAATATACATACGCATTTTTTTTTAAAGATATTTCCATTGCATACAACAGTGAAACCACCATTTTTTTTTTTTCATTTGTGAAATGGTTAAAGAGATTAGAGAACTTATCACATGTCATATATATATATATAATGTCAGTCTGAATTGTTATATCATAGATTTTCTGGCATCTTTGACATTTCTTGTTTAATTTTACAATATTGATTACCTTTGAGAAACAACCAAAAACGAGATATTTTTATGATTAAATTGTACACTGAAAAACTTGGCACATATGGAAATAATGCATTCTTAACCTATGAAAGAAATAATGTTGTAATCTCTAGTATCAGCACTTATTACATGTATTACCTTTAAGAAGAGAGTATGCTTTTTTTTCTTTTTTTTCGTAGGTACATTGTATTTGAGAAATAAAGTTATCTTCAAAACTTAGAATACATAGTTAACATTTCATATATTTTTGGCATTGTAACCAATTACTGTTGAGCAAAAACATTGTTAGGTGTTGTTTGTAAATTATACTTTAAGATTTGAAACACAACTTTTGTGGTCTCAATAATGAGATGACCAGAATATTTTTTTTTCTTTTTACACAAAACGTTTGCTAACAAACAAACTTAAGAAGCTGTTTATGTACACAATATCTATCATAAAATACATAACTTCAATTGTTTACTTGTACCCACTATTATTTGGTAACATTGTAACATCAAGTATATATAGATATATATCTTATATATATATTTTATATGTGGAAATTTTTTCTTTTTTTTTTTTTTAATTCCATAACATTAGCATTTGTATTTGCAACAAGTTTACTTGCATTTCATCATACAAATTAGAATTGTATTTTTGATTACAAACATTTTTTTTCCCCGCTCAGGAACTAAACTTTCACAATGGAAAAAAAAATGTATATATTTATATATTTATTAACTTAAAAACGTTTCTTTGGCTGTACATAGTACTATTTTACGTCCAACAGGAAACTAATTTTTTATCACATGTAACAAAGGACCTATTACTCTTTTGGTATGAAATACAACGTAGTGTGTTGATATATATGTATATGTATATATGTTGTATATATATATATATAGTATGCATTTCGTACCATAGAGTAGGAAGCGTAATTTAATTTGTTTGCTGGCAGTGTTAGTCCGTAATGTAAACCACCAGATTATTATTTTATTTTATTTTTTTTAATTGAGGTGACTTGGTTTAGGATTTAACAGTTATTTATTTACGCGTATAAGTGATAAGGAGAATTTTTGGACCACCCTGTGAAACATAAGTTTTGTTTATTTTCGTTCTTTTAACTTTTTGTTATTAATCACTAATATCACTATTTCCGTATTTCGTTCTTTTGTAAGTCACTTTTCTCTTTGAAGTAACAGAACTATGTTGATGAACTACAGGTAGCACGAATATGGCGACAGTTACAGTAGTTAGTATGCTTTGTAGGAATCCTTCTTAGAGGAGATATTTGTGGGTTTTTTTTATGTGGAAGAACATGTAGTACTTCCCACAGAAGCGAATAAAAACAACATTCACACCAACAAAACATTTGGTGTATTGTCAAACATCATTTTTTTGTCGGAATCTTTTTTTTAATATATATATATATATGTTTTTGAGTCTTCAATATACGAAAATAAAAGCGACTTGTTTGACTCTATGTATATTGCTCACACACAAACATACATGGAAATATTACGTGTACTCCTGTTCCAGGCTAATGTCTATAGTTTGTACGTGACTGCTGTCTTTTGGCACTAGTTGTAGCCTTTCAGGCTCAGCGTCGGGCATAATTATGCACATAAAGCTCTTTCCGGACAATGCATCTCGAGGATAAATAGTGACCGGTGTAAAAGGTTCACTGTTCTCAACATAGGCACACAATCGCTTGTAGATATCTGGGAATTGTCGGCGGAGACTAACACCACGTTGCCGTAAATGCCTCTGGATATTGGTGAAACTAATTTCACGTGCACGCTGTGGAGGCATGTTACCTTGACAACCTGGCAACGAGGTTAAAATCATAGTTTCAGGGTTTTCCATATCTCGAGTAATATTGGCTACAATGCGTCTTGCTGGGAGCACTGGGCTGGGTGCACTTGCTGGAGCAGTGGCTGGTGTCAGTGATCGACACAAGCGCAATTTTGCACAACGCGATATCAGCTGTCTTTCCCATTTCACAGCACCAGAGGTTGGGACTTCGTTCACAACGCACACTGACACGTATAACACAAAGCGAGTGTCCGGATTATATGTTTTACAGAGATGAATAAGTTCTTGATACAAGTCGGTGCCCATTTCATTTGGAAGAAGATCGGCCCAACGTAGAAAACATGGATCACTTAATTCGTGATATCCACAAGCAACAAAACGTTCTGCCATTTCGGGACTAGAAAAGAAAGTTTTCACACAGCCTCTCCCCTGTGACAAATAACCTTGTCTCGCGAGGAGAGACACGTGATATAAAGTCTTTGCCTCTTCTCGAATTGTCGCAATAACTTGTTTGCAGAGGGCTCCCACCCGACTGTGCATGCACGTTTTCCGGTGTTTCTCCCAGTGAGACCGTCTACACTCGCGAGAGCAATAGAAGTTATTGCAGTTGTGGCATGTTTTGTAAGAGCGGCGGGCTTCGGCTAAGCTGGCAGTTTTGTTGCATTTGGAATAGCGACAACGCACAACGGCCGTTCGTGGAGATTCCGCGTCTCCTTCACCAACTTCGAATGATACTCGACGTCCTCGTTGAGGTCGATCGGCGTCACTGCCCTCGCTGTGCGAACTTCTGTCTGTAGCCTCGCTGTCAGCGCCCTTGGACTTGCGTCTTCTCAGCGTATCGCTGACGTAGTAAGGTGGTGGCTCGCCTGAAATCAGGTCCACGTCACCAGGAAATCGCTCATCCCATCGCTTAAGAGTTGGGCTAGTTGCATCTAAAACAAATCGAAAGAAATGTCAATTAGTCATTGTTCAACAAAACATTTTATTATAGTATGTATAGATTAAAAATAACGAAACATGAAATAGTCACAAAGAAACAGCATTATAGGAAAGTTTACTTATTAACCTTACAAATAAAATTCTTCACAAACGTCTATCTGGATAAAGCTCTTGTTTTGAGCCGACAAATAATTTCTTCAACAATGCATCCCCACAGCAACTGTTGACCTTTCTCAATGTAATACAGGCTCGTCTGAAGTAGAAATTCTACTGAGGTATCTTCACAAACAAGAAAAGTACATCAACAATTCGCCAAAGGCATGTTCACATAACAGGAGAGGAAACACGGAAATATTTTGTATTTTTGTAAAATGTGAATCAGAAATGTTAATAAGTATCACGTTTACTTTAAGCTGATAAGGGAGAAGGACCAACTATCACAGATGGAAGTCAGAAGAATGTTGAAGAACCCCTGCCTATAGAGTGCAATCTAACATATGATGAAGCTCAACAGGTTGAACTGAAATATTGTAACGAGACCGTGTTTTTTAGCAAACACATGCTATTTTCAAAATTGATAATAATAACCACTGGCGTAACAGACCGATAGGTTCTGAGCCTGCCCCCACGCCATCTGTCCGCGGTTGATGGAACTGCGTCCGGCTGTGTGGTCAGCACTGCGCGCACCTGGCCACGAACAGGCGTATCAGGGCTTTCTAGACCCAGTGTGTCCGTAAGACCTTTATTCATGTGACTCCTTAGTTTGCCTCACATCGCTGGGTGGACGCCGAAAAGTGGTACTGCATCCGGGAATTGAGCCCGGGATCACGCAGACATAAGTCCAACGCTTTAACCATTAGACTATGGAGCCCCTGTTTCAAAATAGATACTAATTATTATTAGTCACGATGTGAAGAATTTTATTTATTTCATGATCAAACTTTCTGTGTTTATTGATAGAGCCGAATATGATTTGCATTTAGTTTTGACCCTCTTCGTTTTCTAAATCTAGTAACAAAAGAAACAAAAACGTTTCACGATTTTTTTCGACACACCAAGCAACTCGTAAACTTATTTTCCGCCTTACGAAGTAAGGAAAATTTAACAAGTAATTGTATCTTTACTAAACATTCACGAATACAACGCTTTCATTATGAATATTTTTCAGATAGTTTCGAAATTGAAAACAAAGGTAACAAAAGTACTGACAAAAAAAATCTTTCTTTCTGTTCATAAGATTTGTTACTCAAAATCAACATTTTTTTAAGAAAATGCATGAAACTACTTACACACGAAACATGTCATATTAAAAGGAGCTAAGTGCGAACAAAAATGTGTAAATAAGGGGAACAAAATTCAGTTTTACCGTACAAATTTAACGAAACGTTCAACATCATACTGACTTCATTATGCAAATGGCATATCCATTTCATGGAAAACATACGACTGATTTTTTAAATATTTTGGCAACTTTGGCTCAGGCCGGGATGAAGTATGGTAGATAATGAAGAAAGTATCAGCCAGGGTATTTCTTAAGGTACCATCCCGTCATTCGCCTGGTGAGACTGAGGGAAAACCCTAGAAAATCTCAGTCAAGATGACCGGACGCGGGGTTCGAACCTGTGTGATCCGAAGTCTGCGACATTACCGCCCGTAGTAGAGGAGTTGGATGGAAAACATACTACTGTCATGGACCACAGCATCGCTATTTTACTATAAATTTGTGTCACTCAAAATGTCATTTAGCCTCTTTTGATGTAGCATACCCTTCATACATCTTACAAAATCAGTTAGACAGATATTCAGTGTAACAGTTAATCTTAAATCAATCTAAATTCTAGATACCAATATGCTTTGTACAAAAACACACACTTACACAAAGAGAAGCGTAAATACATGCATATATTTTCTTCAAGAAAAAATACACTAAAGCTAAATTCATACAGAAAAAAAATCATATCTCATAACAAAAACTTTTGATTTTGTGTAGTCTAATACACTGTTCTATTTCTACAATTTGTGTGTGGACTTCTTGAAGATGCATATTTGATTATATTCATTTCGTTTCTACAATTTGTGTGTGGACTTCTTGAAGATGCATATTTGATTATATTCATTTCGTTGTGGTAGGAAATTTATCTACACAATTTTCTACGTGACAATATTGCCAAAATAATGTAATCATATCTATCTCTCGCATACCAGTTGTAGATTTCATCATTTAAAAAACAAAATCAATGTAACGTTTGCTGTGCTTCTTAATTAAACCCTTAAATAAATTCAGGGCATGACCGCCACAAATTAACTCTACAGTGTTCTTATTTTAATAGCTGTCTGTCTGATAGTGTGGTGTATTTTTCATTTATCAGGTCTTTGTGAACAACACTTGCCGTTTGCAGTTACTTATGAAAATATACACAATAGAAATAAGAGGGCATTCCACACTAATTAAAGTAATATTCGCTTACGGCGATTGCGCATCCCTCCCATCGATGCAACAGCTTATAGATCTCGTGGTGATAAAATGCTACGCTTTGGTGCAGGGAGAATGTATGTATAGTCTCTTGGACGTCATTCCCTACAGTAAAACAGTCTACCACGCGTGTATTGATCTAGATGTTGAAAAAGTTTAAAATTTGTTGGTTCCATAGTTACGAAGTAAGGTGGGTGCGCTAGAATTTCATAACCCTCTTCAGTCGGTTTCTTTTTGGTCATTTCTAGCGAATAGCCTCGTATTATAGCGTAAGATAATCGAACCTTCGTATTCACCACACTGGGCTGCTTCCCCTATAACTTTTGAAACACTAGACTACAAGTGATTTATTTTGGCAACTAAAATTTGGTACAGCATACTGGAAAAAGAATATGAAGGATGTAAAAGATATTTTGACGCCTCCGTGAAGGATTTCCGGCTATCCAGCAACTGGGCACTCCGTCGTCAGTTGTACAAGATTCATTTTGCCTTGCAGGTAGTAATACGATCTAGAAACGACATTTTGTTTCTGACGCAGTAGCAAAATGAACAAGGTTGGAGAGGAAACAGCTTCCAATATCTGTCCATATTGTATAAAATCCACACTTCCTCTCTTTCCTTATTCTGAAACCGCAATGGCTGGATATATATCGAACTGAAATTGTGTATTTGCCTCCACCATTGTCTATTGTAGTACGTTACTCAACTTATCGATCATTGTTGCTTGTGATCTTTAAAGTTGGTTATATCTGACCGGAGTCTCTGGAATAAATTTCTACATGGCCGCTTGATAACATAACAATATTTATTACAGCTGTCAAATTTTAATATGCTTCAGCCACAGTGTGTTTAAGTTTAGATTCAAGCAACAATACATATCGCAACAAAGGCCGTAGAAATGGCCCAACAAAGGTAAAGGTAAAGTATCCCTTGTGCGATGCGCACGCTGCGTGAACGGGGCATGGAGGATGTGGAGGTAGCGCTTCACATATTCACAACCTACGACACGAACAAAGGTGGGGTGGTCTGCCCCACATTCGACAGTCTTTACTTCAGGCGCTCAGAAATACCAAGGGCACTCGGGTAATCAGTTTGATAAGAGGCGGAGTGCACTTCAGAGCGGACCAGTGTCCTAGACGGGATCTGAACCCGTCCGATTCGTAGTCGGATGCTCTTCCGCCTGAGCCACGGTGACTACTTCATTTTGAATTGAAGGCGTCCATTTTCAAATGATCCTTTTTGAAATGGGTTGTTTGCCCCAGAAAAACTGTTACTACAACTGCAACGGCACCACAGAATATGTTCATTCCAATTGACGTCATGAGATCTTTTTGCTATCAAGCTGTTCGTCTAATTACGCTTCTTCTCCCTCCCGGGAGTGTTGGAACGGAAAATACTTTTGCGAGAACCTATAACATTACTTAATCTTAAAAAGTGAAATCTTGGAAGTAGGAGGAAGAAGTAGCATAATTACATGTACAGGGTACAACACAGCAGTACCGGCTTCTTACACTGCAATAAGGCTGCTCAGATAAACAAAAGATGTAAATGAAGTAGAGTTGCGAAGTATGTGAGTATGTATACTGCAATGAGTTATTTCTGCTGGTTTTAGGCTCGAATTTCAGAACGAATGAAGGAATTCTGAACCCATTGTCTTGCTTAAAATGAATATCTAGAAAATTGAATATTTCAAGCTGATGGACACTTTTTTTTTGCAAACAATACGAAAGCGCAATGAAAGTAAGACGTGGCGTTTCTCAATAACAAATACAGATAATGGTTATTTAAGCGAAAATGATTAATTGAAAGATACTGGATAATGCTATAGATTTTGATATCTTGTGTGTAGTATCTAAAGTGAAAGAACTTCTTGCCGGAACGGTATTATTACCTTTTTCTAAGGAGCTCTAAACGCCTTTATTCCTAAATCATCACTTTGTTGTCTTGACAGACGACAAGATTATTTCAAGTGGTGATCAGACTGGATAGATAAGGGCCGTGCGTAGTAGAAGTCCAGGCCTTGATGACCCTACACTATCCTGTCCTAGGGACTTACGACCATAGCCTTCACTCGTTTCTGGCAATGGCACTTTCTTCTCAGGATATGTTGCTTATTTATTTTCCTAGCAAATAACATATTCATGAAGGTAGTCCTTAAGTACAGTAGATAGAAAGATATTTGTTTTATAAATTTTCACTCGCTATTTTGTTTCCTTATAGACGGTACATATAAAATATCAAGTCAATTAATAAATATTACTATTTCCTCACACCACTTGTTTTTTTTTATCAAAGAGCAAGCGAATTGACAGAAAGCAATCACCTTGTAACACGGACTAATTAATATTAATGGACTGACTAAAATTTCCTGTGTGCTGTCACTAGCCTAAGTTAAGAAATAGAAAGTGTGGTTTCTAAAATTCAACATCTCAAAAGTAAGGGCCACACTTTTGCTCTCGCTAATTAGATTGTTCCAGTTAAAACTTGAGCACTGTATTTCTGAAAAATTGAATCCTTACAAATCACACCTCTTACTTTTTCCTTTCCACTATACATAAAAAAAAAATGAAAAAAAAAATTCCACCCATGTACTAAGAATCCTACCTAGCAAAGCGAAACGATGGCACGCTGAATGTAGTTTCAGATGAAATATTCTTATAGGAACGACACATATTCTATATTTATCACTGCAACGTCGTTCCGGATCCGTTTAAGTACTGCTTTTATGTATATTTTTTAAACAAATGTTTTTAATAAATTTTGAAGTTGCTTTTGTTTGGGTGGGGAGCAGCATCAGGACCGGAATCTCCTAGAGTTTTGGAGATCTACTGATGCTGGTTCTCTAATCAAAATGTAATTGTATTTCAATATGTTTACAATAAATTTTCAATTTCAGTGTATTATTTCCGCTTAGAATTAGGGATTACCTATACGTTTGAGCCTACCACAGTAGTCTTGTGGTCTGAGGCGTCAAGCCAGCATCTCCAAGGTTCTGGATTTGAATTCTGACTGGGGATGTTTGTGGACTTTAAAAACTTAAAAGCTAATAGAATCGTGACCAGTCGAACTCATGAGTAGTGAGTACCAAAAATGGTCCAAAAAGCACAGTTTAACAGTGTTTACTTTTATATTTGATTAACTTCAAGTTACATGTATTATCAAATAATTTTAAGCATCATTTTTCAAAAGTATTTATCAAGTCGTGGCCATCAACACTCTTTTAAACTAGTGTAGTAACTAATCTAAGAAAATTTACAATGCTCAATTTTCTACTTTAAGATACATCAAAGAAACCGAACTTCTGTTTTCAGTGGAATATTTACATTTGAAGTATACTCGAGGTATGTGGCTATGCTTTGTGTAGTACTTTCTGCATTTGTATGCTGTATCAGCATACTAGAATATAAGAATGTTTGCAATAACAATCAGTAAGCTGAAACAAATATGATAATAATGTATTTTATTCTATTGTTAAAATATACCTAGGTAATGTCTTGTGCAAAAGCTGGACCTAGAAATTAGCAGATGTATATTAAAAAGTTGCTGTTAAATAAATTAGTTTTGTTCAAAACATATGTTGTTAGAGCACGAAGTTCCTAACAAAGGAGCCTACAGTTGAAGACAAAGGCCCAGTGATATCTGAACTAGGTTTGCTCGTGCACAAGATATGAAAGAAAACGAAAATGATTGTATAGAAGTGTGTGCTTATTTGTTTAAAAAATGATAAAAAAATAATGGAAAACTTAACCGTTTCAGTATGGTATTTTCTGAATAAAACAAATAACATGTTCACAATACAATGACCTAGTTCCTACGCAGATTATGATAGAATATAGAGGATTGGATGAAAGAAACGGAAAATTGAAGTAATTAAATCAAAGGAATGTTATCACTCACCTGCCAACCATTGAAACAATTAGCCACATAAACTGTCTTATGCACATTGGTATCTTAAATGTAGCTTGAATTAACCATTTCTAGTCTGTAATTGACATGTTGAAATTTAACTTGTTAATTTTTAGTTATTCGTGGCTTTAGTATAGTATAGACCAGTTTTAACTTACTAATATTTTGTTGTCAGCGTTTCCAGAACTTATTTCCAGCAATAATAATTTTCCTTTATTTAAAATAAGACACATTATAGAGTTTTAAATTCATTTTTCTTATGTTTACCATCTTTAACATTAAAAGAATAAGCATTCCGGGTGTGGGTGTGTTGGGAGGGGGGGTATGTGTACTTACATATATACGAGGTGTGTAAATGAAGTAATGAGACTGGCAACACTGCGCGCAAACCGCTAACGCTGGTGATGTGGAACTTGAAGGGGAGGTGAATGAACATGTGATACACCATCAGTGTAAGTTGAACCTCGTAATCATCACGTTGGTTGTTGTAGCGACTGTTTTAGTGAAGTAGCTTTTGCTTGTGCGTTCTGACAACGAGTGATGTAGCGGTTGTTTTAGTGAAGTAGGTTTTGTTTGTGCGTTCTGACAATGAGTGACACGAATATCGAGCAACGGTATGCGACCAGGTTTTGCTTCAGACTTGGACACAAAGCAACCGAAACTTTTCCAAAATTTTACGAGGCCTACGGAGACAGTGTGTTGTCAAGGACGCAGGTGTTTCATTGGTTTAAGGCATTTGCAGACGGAAGAGAGTCAATTGAAGATGAACCTCGCAGCGGAAGGCCTTCGGTTGCAAGAACTGATGCAAATGTCGACAGAGTCCGGGAGCTTGTGCGTTCCGATCATCGGTTGACAGTCAGAATGATCGGGTCAGAGTTGAACTTGTGTCACAACGCCATTCATCACATTTTGACCAATGAATTGGAAACTCGAAGAAACGAGTAGATCTTTTTTGTGCTTCTGTTTCGGTAATCTCAGATAATGTCACTGGATGTGTGCATAAACTTCCTTGTTTGTCGTTTCTTTAATATCAGTGTCCGTTCCGTTTCGATCCACGGTGGGGTCTAAGTGTCGGTGTTGATCCAGCATCATGACGGAGCTACTTGAATTGAAAAGTAACGGACTCCAGTCTCAAAAGCTAGATAAAAAGAGGCGATGGGGAGTCGCTGAGCTGACCATGTAACAATCTCTAACGAAAGATGACTGGTAGAACCAAGGAATTTAGTTTAGTTTTGGCCGAATCTTCACAGAAACTACTAGGTGTCGCGTTGTTGCATAGGAATTCATAGGCATTTGATGATTTGGATAATATCTGTGTGTATCTATCTATCTATATATGTAAATGCTCAGCAACAACATTTCTAAATTAATGTATAATGTCACTCCAACAATAAAGAAAGGAAAAATAATTATTTGTTTTGCTGTAAATAGATGTAGTTAAAAATCCGTAACTTAGGGCTTGTTCGGAAATACATAACACAGTTCACGGAATGCACGATCTTAACGCTGAAAGTTATTTTCGTGAAATTCGTTTTCTTCGTTATTTCCGAACGCTCCAAACCGTTGTCAGGATAACAATAGACACCGACTCGCATACATAACAAAGAAATAAACGGAAATAGAAGGTGTGGTTATGAGTAGGAGCCTCAAAATACGAAACAAGTTAGTTTTTTGGAGAAATTCTCTTCAAACAATAACGTTATTTAGCAACATGTAAAACCTTTCTTAGGAGAAATACCTTATATACATTTCAAATTTTGTTACACTTGTACAACGAACTGATCATTCTACTCGTTGCATTTGGTCAACAGTAGAATAAATCTATTCTCTTCGATACAAGAATTATTTGGATGAAATACCTACATATTTCTACATCCTTCAAAATTTCCATCACTTCGCCAACGAAGTCGCATTTACGGCACGAGAAAAATGTTCTAATTAGTGAAAATATTTAAAACAAATTGCAAGGAATTAACATATAACATCTTAGTAAAATTATATTGCCAAGAAGAGAAACCAATATATAGACAAAACAACTATTTTAATAGAAACTTGACAAGAGTCCCTGAGCCTTAGATGCCTAAAGACCACAAGTAAAATTCGACCTAAGTGCTACGGGCTTTTACGACCAGATGCGTAATTTGTGTGATGCGATTTTCGAATTTCAGCGGGGAATACGTGTCAATAAGAAGTAAAACATAAATGAAGAAATATTTAACCTGTTTTTTGTAACCTATTTGTAATTGCTTATAATGTGACTTCAATTTTCTAGCCTAACCATCTCAACCTAACCTACTAACCTAACCTATGTTAACCTAACTAACCTAACCTACCCAATGTAACCTAACCTTTCAAATCTAATCTAACTTAACCTAACCTTAACTAACCTAACCTATCCTCTCCTAACTTAACCTAAACGAACCTAACTTGAACTACCCTAACCCAAACTAAACTAACCTGAACTCACCTAACCTAACATAACCTAACCACATATAACTTAACCTGACCTAACCTAACCTCATTTAACCTAAGCATACGTAACCAAACTAAACCCTATGTCAGTCAAATCTGTAGAATTTGATAATGCGTAAGTTTAAAAAAAACAATCTAACCTGACTTTTCTAACCTAACGTAGCCCTGTCATTGAAGTGTCTAGAATTTCAAAATGCGTAAATACTATGGCATAAGAGAGATTGTTCGCGGACATTCCAAGAGGAGAAAGCAATGAAAAGTGATGCGTAGAGTGATTTTCACGGTATAGGTGTTGGAGTGCAGATAGTGAAGAAATATTGGTAAAACGCGTTTGTCGTCGTAGCGTCTTAAGTTGTAAGATAAGGGTGAGGAAAGGAACAAAGCTTGCGAGTTTCAACATTTAGCATTAAATTCTGTCTAACGCCCATTTTCACTATCTGCACGGTTTCATCTTTCTTCCAGTGCTGATCTCTAGTGTCAATCGCGATATCTAACTACATTCCATAGCTCGAGTAAGAGTTAAATATGGGAGAGTAAACCGTTGAATTAATCTGTTATGTAAATTAGTTGTGTCAAAATTGTTTCATACTGCAGAAATAATATCCATGGCTAAGATTCTATACCTAGAGATGAAGCAAAAAAGGATTTCACGATGCAAAACGCTGTAAATTTTCATGCGGAAGGTAGCCATGTTAGTTTTAACGAAGTTCACGAAGTCAGAGCCAGTTCGTTTCGTGCGCGAACGAAATTAACTGAGAGTGAGTTTCCGAACAGTTAACTAAATGAACGAACTTCACGAAAGTGGTTTCCGAACGCTTCGTGAGAGAACGAGATTAACGCGTTAAACTCATTCGTAGTTTCCGAACGTGCCCTTAGCCACAAAGTAATCTGGAATCATCTTACTCATGTAATTCGCTATAATAACCAGATTTGTGCGTAAATCAATTATGAATGGTTGCTGATGGATTCGAAGAAATATTTTAATAAATATTTTCTGACTGGTGTCATTCTATAAGAATTATTAATCCATAGATCAATATTTTTTCAAGAAATTATTGAAATTTCACAACGTTATAATTGCAGTTTAATAATTTAAGAAATTATTAAACTTGTTAGTCTACTTCATTATAATTCTATCGCTCTCTTTCTCTCTCTCTCTCTCTATGGCTTATGGAACTCGCAAGTTCATCGCCGCAGTAGCAAACGTTCGCCATTGGATTCTATCCTGGGCAATATCAAGACAGTTTTCATCACGAACACCTACTTCTCGGAGATCTCTTCTAATATTGCCCTCCCAACGACGTCTCGGTATTCTCAATGGCCTCCTTCCATCCGGCCTTTCAACCAGGATAGAACATAATCTTCGTTTTCCCCCCATGCGAGCTACATGGCCTTCCCACCTTAGTCGTCGCGATTTCATTATTTTTACAACATCTGGTGAATCGTACAGTCCGTGGAGTTCTTCATTATGCAATCTCCTCCACTCTCCAGTCATCTCGTCCCGTTTCGGCCCGTATATCTTTCTCAAAACCTTATTTTCAAATACACGTAATTTATGTTCATCTGCTAGAGTCGTACTCCAACTTTCGCAACCGTAAAGTATTACCGGCAGAATAACCGTTCTGTATATTTTCAGTTTCAATTTCCTTGATATCAATCGCGATGTTAGAAGTTTTTGGACTGAATAGGAAACATGCGTTCCCCGATACTAAGCGACTTTTTACTTCTCCCGTGACCTCATTTTTGCTTGTTACGTATGCTCCCAAGTATTTAAATTTGTTTACCTTCTCTATGACCTCATCCCTAGTTCTTATGTTTCTATTTCCTTCATTCCCTGTGTTTCGGCTTGTTATCATGTATTTTGTTTTATCTATGCTTACCTATAGACCTATCTCATCGCATGCTTCTACTAAGACATCAGTGTTGCTTTGTAGTGCATCTATATCGTCCCCTATTAAATCTACATCATCCGCGTATACGAACAGTTGATTCAGACCATTCAATAATAGCCCTTTTTTGTCCCCATTAATTTTTAAAATTTCATATTCTAAGGCAAAGTTAAACAGTAATGGTGACAAGGCATCGCCTTGTTTCAATCCGTTGCGAATCTTGAAACTACCTGACGTATTATTACCTATCTGTACTCTGCTTATGGGGTCACTGAGACACATCTTTACTAGTTGAACCAATTTTTTCGGAATTCCAAATCGTATCAGGATACTGTATAACATTTTTCCTTTTGATAGAATCATATGCTTTCTTAAAATCCATGAATAGCTGGTGAACCGTCCCATTATATTCCCATTTCTTTTCCAAAATAATTCTATCGCACTGTTAATAAAAGTGCTATAGTGGGTTTGCTTAATTGGTCCTGTGTGCAGTTTTATGAAGAAATATTGAGAATGGTGTGATTTTATTCAGTTGGTGTTGTACATTCAGAAAATTGATGGCGACCATCCTAGTTCCGCATTTGGGAAGCAGGGGAAGGAAAAAATTACTAAAACACAAAATTTCGCGTTATTCACAATAATTGTGTGCTTGAGCATTAAAAATTAGCATCGTTATGTTCAGTTTTAAGTGAAGCAACATCACAAAGATTACCAAAGTAGCAACTCAGATTTTAAATATTGGGAGTGTCAAAATGTCAAGACATGAAAAATTAATAATTTCAGCAGTTTCGTTTCTTTTCCGTGCAAACTTCAGCGATTCCAATTTTAGTCCTACTTTTTGGTGGAACTGTTGAAACGTCAAGTGGAAGCCCAATAAGGGCATGGATAACATGATTGGTTCAAGTTTATGAAAAGGGGAAGGGAGAAGTTTAAGTTCTAAA
Source organism: Lepisma saccharinum (assembly GCA_022664845.1). NCBI lineage: Eukaryota > Metazoa > Arthropoda > Insecta > Zygentoma > Lepismatidae > Lepisma > Lepisma saccharinum. The sequence goes on along the minus strand of JAGDQP010001284.1, from coordinate 92,362 downwards.
AACCAGACTGCAATTTGTTTCTTCCATTCAAAGCCAAATTAAAATCAGGTCTTTAACTTCGTCTTCTATATATTTCACAGCGCTTGGAGATACTTGGAGCTCGTACCTTCCATTCAAACCAGCTAATTTTAATTTGTGAATATCTCCCCTACATCTATTCTCTCATTGACGAATGTAGTGGATTAACTTCTACTGTATATATATATTCCGTATTTATTTACGGGTTTTCTGTGTAGCCGTCACTTTACCGTGCTTGCCTACTGTCTACAACCATTTTTATCCGTTTTCCTATGTATGTGGGGTGTATACACGTTTATGCATTATATGTACAACTCCTGCTAAATTTGAACCTCTCGTTCACTTGCACGTCTATTTCAAGCAGCTCAACCAAAAAGTAGACCAAATATTAGACACGTTTAAGTTTGCACACAAAAGAAACGAAATTGCTTTAAAAAATCATTTTTTAACGTTTTTGGCATTTTGACCCCACCTTATTATTTAATATCTGGCTTATAACTTAGGTAATCTTTGTGATGTTGCTTCATTTAACATTGAACATACTTACTCTATGGCTTACAAAACTCGGAAGTTAATCGCCGCAGTAACAAACGTTTCCCATAGGATTCTATTCTGAGAACATTGAACATAATAAGACTAATTTTAAGCTGTAGCACACATTTATCCTGATTAACGTGAAATTTTGAGTTTTACTAATTTCCCCCTCCCCTACCCCCAGTCTCGGAACTGAGATGGGCACCATCAATTTTCTGAATGTACACTACCAACTGAACAACATCACACCACTAAAGATATTTCTTCACAAAACTGCACGCGGGACCTTAAAATCAGCTGGGAAGAAAGCCCACTATTAATAGTTATGGTACATTTATAGGATGTGTTTAATGTTGACCAAGAATTGTTTTGGTTAAGGGCATTGGTTTTCTTTGTATACACTTTTCTTTGTTTAATACATCCATGAGATATATATATATATATTTCAAAGATACAGCATCATTATTAATATAAATTAAGGGTAGAATATTAAAACTTTCAAGAAATTAAGTTTTAATTTCTTTCGCGTGCTATAAAACAATTGGTATTTTAACTTCACACTTATATTATTAAACTTCAGCAAACAGATTCACATATAAAGTTTGGCGACCCATGAAATCGCATTAGCAGTCAAATCGTTAATATTGCTTTTAACACTTGTATGCGAATATCGTTGAAAAACTATAAAATTTACATTTAATAACGCCAGTACTGCTAAACTTACACTTTACTTAGTCTTAAGTTTTCTTGTAGAAATATTTCGAAATAACTTATAATATAGTGAATGTTAGGGTTTCGAATATTCAAATTTCTGTACGTTGAAACACTTCCATCTCGTAAATTAATGCGTTTTATGTTCAATACCCTATTACAAAATGTACATTATTTTAAAGTCAGATTTAGCGTATGTAACTATGAAACTAAAACACATAGAGGCATAGTTCTTGTGCCGAAATATAGCCCTGATTCTGGCATTTTTCTAAAAGTTTTCACAAACGAACAATCAATCATCATTCGGGTACATTTGTACAGTTTTCAGATTGGGAGTTTCTTTGTCATGTTCGATGAGCAATCACATAGACACTCTAGTGACACGGAGAAGTGTTGCAACCAGTTAATTAAATGGGTTTCGTGCGGAAATATAGACAGTTTGTAAAATAAAAAAAATAAAAAAGTCAGATTCGGGAAACATTTTTTTACAGCCGTGCCCGAATGAAGATTGATTTTTCGTTTGTTAATATCTTAAAAATTTCCCCATATACTCAGCTATATTCTGCATAAGAAGCATGTATCTATGTGTTTTAGTTTACTAGTTACGTACTGTGAAAGAGCAGGTCGCGAAACTTTTGGTACACTCAGTATAACACTTGTTACAATCATTTTACCATTAAGCTTACGTGATTGTGCGATTTCGTTATGGTGTATTTTAGGGCTTCATTTTATTTGAGAATAATTGATTTGGTTATTTCGAGAAAGTCTTGAGTCCAGTACTACATTTTATAGCAAAATAGATAAAAAGAATTTGTTAGGAGGTTTATTATTCCAGTCACACTTTAAAATATTTGCTAATGCTCGTTTCTTGTTCTATTAAACAATTAACATATTATTATTATTTTGTTAGGCGCTAGAACTTTATAACAAACAGATTACCTTGTAATATTTAACTTTACGAGGTTTCTATCTTTACGAAACAATCATATAGGATATCAAGACAACAGCTTTGCAACTCATATTGTTATAAGTACATTTCTTTATAACAAATCTTTTGTTGTAATTCATGGCACGGCTCTAGAACGCTGTTTCGCCTCGGTCTATCCATGAATCCAACGTTAGAAAATAACTTTAATTCTAATCTTAACTAACAGAACCTTTGATAATAAAGCTAATTACGCCTAGTTCTACTACATTTATAGTATATAAATATACACAAACCTGCGATCTAGAACCGTCCGTAATTCTTTCTAACTATCAGAAAATTATTAATTCTACAGTCTAGTACTTTAAATAATAAGCTCGCAGAAGGTATATCTCATTACTAAGATATTACGAATAGTAGCCTTCTATAGTTAAAGGAAATTTAAGAGAGCTTTCATGCACTAAAGCGATACATATTATCAACAAAGCAAGCTTTATAACATCTGTTAACAGCAGGTAACTTTCTACCAAAAGTCTATGATGAATCATGGTAACTATTACCACATGATTCTGCACCTATTTACCTGCAGTAAATTAATGCAAGAATATAAATCTTTATATATTTTGTAACTTACAAGCAGAAGAAAACACTACACAACACCAATGAGTTGAAACAACGGGCCAAAATAGTCTACACAAAAAGTTACATTATTAAGAAAGAAACGTACACACATATATATATGTATAGATATCTGACTGGAGTATGACAGACAAAATAGAAGGCAACATTATTTAGGTAACATGGATTGATACGATGGACATGCAACGAAGGGTTGTTTTTTTGTACTCTTAAGTATACATTACGGTCGTTTTTTTTTAAAAAAAATAAATAAATACAGAGCGAAATGCAATTTTTATGATGTATTTTTGGAACAAATATCTATAGTCTAGAGGGCTACAGAATACATGGAAACATCTATTCCAATTCAATACCTTTTTTTGGATTGTAAAAATGAATGTATGGTGTAAATTGTGTTTCTTCTTCCTCAATTAAGCATTACGTAATACTGAAAGTACACAATGAAAGTTGTTTTAGAATTGAAGTTAATTTTTCTATATGTTTCTGTTGTTATACTTCTTTCTTTGTTTATTTTTCTTTTCGTAATTCTTAAGCCATGAGAATATCTGCTTTCGAATTAAGAATTAGCGACTCTGTTTATATGATAGTGAATATATTCGAATGTTGATGAACTCAAAGATGAAAGAAGAAAGCACTTATATTTAGAACAAAATAAACAGGTTCTTCTAAGTCTACACAGCATAAAAGAGAAATATTCATGTAGAACTTAAATATTAATTTTGCAAACACTATTTGAATTTTAAAAATATATGTAAAAGGTTTCCCCTGACACTGCTAAATACAGTCGTCACAATATTTCACTACATCCTACCGAGCTTCATCACGAGATACAGAGCAGTTCATCTTCAGCCATCCAATGGCCCCTCCTACTTCCTTATGTATACTTCCTTATTCCATAATGAGTTCATCACAATATCATAGGATAACAAATAGAATGGGTTATTAGAAGGTAACTACTTTAGGAATTTACCACAAGTGAAGGTTTCCTCAAGCATTTACATAAAGGAAAACGTCAGGAGAGGAAGAAATCATGAAAACGCACTGTATTTAATCCACAGGGAACAAATTCCATTTAATATTAAAATCTTAATATTTTATAACATTGGGTTCAAGTTGATTCTACTCTTCAACTTTTTCATCCAAATCAGCGCGAATTTTTGACTCATCAGTGTAAAACTTAACCTATCTCCAAAATTACAACTATTGTTAGTGCATTAGAAGTGAAAATGGCTTTATTCAACCTGTCTAGTTTATCGCATGATGAAATTCAATAATATCTAGTGTGAAAAATCATGAACCCTGTTTCTAAAGAACTTCTCTACGTACAAGCAGTCCCAATAGGGGTACGCATGAACTTCCTGTTTGACTCAATCAAGGGCCATCAGTAACTTCTTATTGATTCAATGTTTTTTTCATGGATTGCCAGTTACAAAATCTACTAATCCTTGAATACGATACAAGACCTATTTAGAATGCCTTCTATCATCATGCTTACTCGTTCTTTTCCGCCCAATGCTCCATTGAAACTAAAACTGAAGAAATTCTGGCAAGAAACAGGCTTCTGTTAAATTATGTGGAATTCGGTAACTGCAAGTCCCTGACCTTGGTACCACTGCTGTAGATTGAAATCGTATACGTGGCTAAAGAGGTGTTCAATGGTTTGTCATTATGCTTTGGGCAGCGTTGTTATTTTTGTCATTGAGAGTTTTAATTACTACAACAAAAATATGTTAATAGTAATCTAACTCTAAAATAGAAAGAGGAAAAAGCAGGAAAAAGAGCATATTTTTAAGTAAGCAAAATTTCTTCAGGACAGTATAAATCACTCGCATCAATCACCAATGAAAACATTTTTAAAAGCTGCTGAAATAATTGCAAACGTCTTGTACTCTCATATACACTTAAGCGATAGTTCCATATTACTGTGTATAAGATAAAACGTGCAGTTTTATGTAGTACCCAAACCATGCTCCAGTCTTGTATCTGAGGTCGTGTATCACGTGCTCTGAAATCCTGGGACTGCCTATGTATCTGCGTATGCCTTTTCATATCTTTCTTTTAAAATGTAGGACTAAAAGTGATACTAGGTTTAATATATACTTCCTTATTCCATAATAAGTTCATCGAAATAACATAGGATATAACAAATAGAATGGATTACTGGAAAGTAACTACTTTAGGAATTTACCAGAAATGAAGGTTTCCTCAAGCATTTACATAAAGAAAAACGCTGGAGAGGAAGAAATTATTATAAAAAGAGACCCTATTTAATCCATAGTGTACAAATTTAATTTATTATAAAAATCTTAAAATATTGTAACATTGCGTTCGAGTTTATTATTTCTATGTTTGATTTACTCTTTCCCATACGATCTTGAACTAAATACAAAAAGGATCATTACATTTGACTCTTTTTCTAGAAATCACCACACCATTATTTTAGTGAAGAAAAATAAACTGTTTGGAAGAATAGCTTCATAGCATTAAAAGAAATATTAACATGGTTGATATATTAACATATACCTTATTTATCCATAAACGGTGAAATTTGTCCTAAACACTCACGTATACATAGGAAACAAACAAAACTTCTGGCAAAAATGCTGCTTATTAGGACTCATTATAATTAATAATCCAGTATCTGACTTATATCTAACAAATAAACACTAGAAGATTATTGCAACTATGCAGTACAGATCATGTCAGCAGGTAACTCAACATCACCGACTTACGTAGTGATTTGAACCACAGGGTGGAAATCTAATATTTCCTTGTAGAAGGTCTGTTTCAATAGACATAGTTATACTGCAAGAAAATACAATGAGAATATACACATGTATACTGCCCGAAGAAAAACGCCTTTCATGAATATTTATGTGACATAAATCAGTTCATTAAGTGTGCTTTAGTGAAACAAGTAGGTAAAATTTTTAAATTCTTAGTTGAATTCAATTTTACTACAGAAACACTAGCGTATCATCACATGTTGAACAATGAAAATCGGATACTTTGGTGGACGGGCCCGTTATAACGGCTGGCGAGCGAAATGTAAGTGTTAAAAAAAGCTAACGAAAACCAAGTTGTAAGTTTTGTGCTTTAAAGAGTGTAAAATATTTCGAAAATTGTTTACATAATATACTACGATATGATTATAAATTCTAACCAAACCTTTTGAAACGTGGAATATAACCTTTAAAAAGACGTCTCTATCGCAGTGTTTCTATCTAGAATTGCGTTGTGCATGATGAGAGTAGACGTAATAAATTATGTTAAATATCATCAATCTTAAATTACAAAAGTTGTTGCTTATTAGTATACATGAGAATGCGTCAGTGAACCAAATGATTTTTAAACTGCCATAAATCGTAAATGCTTTCATCTATTTTGTTTTGTCTACTAAAATAGAAAGTATAGACTAAAGTGTCTATATTAATTAAGTTGCATGTATAAAGAGAGTCCGATTTTCGTAATATAACATCCTTCAGACGACCGTCTTTCTGTAGGCACTTACTAAGTTCGCTATGGCAAGAATTTCGTTCAATAACCTTTTTCACTGCTGCAAACGCTCTATCAATGTTTTTCTTTAATATTGCCAGTAATTTCAAAGTTTTCAACACGTGTTTTGATTTCGTAGACTAAAGAAATAAGAAGTTTGTCATGAATTCCAAACTCTGTTCGAAATTCACATTGTGCGTACACAAAACTATTATAAGTTTTGTAAATGCGGAGATCATGCTATGTTCACGTCCACGACCCCGTTGGAACTAAATCTTTGGAGTAAACTACAATATGGCAATATACATTTCAAACACTCGAGCCAATGTAAAGCCAACAGTGTCACATAATCGCCCAATTCTTTGACGCACCCTTTGTGTAGTTTGACTTTGTTAATTTAAATACTTATATACATATACTACGTTCTAAGATGCTAACTTGTTCTTTAATTTCTTTTCTCTCTCGGTGGAATTTGAGCGTTTAAAATCACGACTACTAGTGTGGATTCTCGCACTAACCACTATACTTAGTCATCCTCAGATTGTTACTATGTTGTATTCCATTCAAGTGCCTTTTTAAATTCCTTTTAAGGTGTCTCTAATAAAGAAATACTCAGTGTATACAGAAAAATCTGATCAAGTAAACTTCCCAGACAACGATTAATGTGTTTTGCAAATTGTTACTTTAAATGGACAATATAAACAAGTGAACTTAGCATAAAAAAATGTAGTATAATGTATCCAAACACCAAGATAGAAAGGTGGTCAACTCACAGAGTAATAACTTTGTGTATACCTTATGGGAAGCAGCGGATTTCACAAAAATGTGGCCAAGTTATAGAGGTGGACAAGTTTCATTGTATTATTAATGTAATTTTGTACGAGAGCTTACATCGTTATCGTTGCAATAACATGTTAGCGGTAAATGAGAGTGAAACTGAAATGTATAAATCTGAGGCAATGTTGTTGATTAATGGTAACTGTAATTTTATAATCTCTAATTTTTACTTCTAATATGAGTTAATTCCCTGTGTTGAATGTAAAGGTGATTTAGTGATATTGTTGGCTTGAAGGATCTGATTTCATTCACTTGTTATTAAAGTCCTAAACCAATTGGTAAACTTCTGATGACGGGACCTATAGTCTGTTAGAATGGGTTCCAAACTATTTATTTCAATGCGCTATCACGGAACTTGAATGCGTGACCACGTGCACAGAAAGCGAGCGTGTTAGCCTTTCGGTCAACTAGTGGCCTTGATGGAGCAGTTTCACATTGACTCTCGAAGGAAGAAATTAGAACTGGTTCTCATAAAGATGTAATATAAAGATCACGATTCAATGATTGAAAAGATTTGAAATAGAAAAATTGTTTGGTTAGGTGGATATTTCTTTTTCAAATCTTTTTTATCATCTTTAACTATTCCTTTAGCTTTAAAGCTCCAATCGATAACATTAGTTAAATGAGTATGAGTCAATACATGTATTTGGATGTACTAATTCCTCACACTTGTCTCTGTGAGTAGAATGGCTGAGCAAGAATATCTTCGTTAATTTCTTGCACAGTACGTGACAGCGGTAATGGTTTCACCAGGAGGAAAGAACTTATAATGAATAACACCCAGTGCTGTCCATCATACTAACAACAAAATCTTTTGTGGCGTCAACCTTTGGTATTGGAAAGTGTTTGAGGATTTTACTGCCCAATTCGCTTGCGATTATCGTTTGAGCTGGAACATTGAGCTAATGGTAGTACGTGGGTGTACCTCCACACATGCTTGGAAAATGTAATCATTCACTTTTTGACCTGCGTCGTCTACCTTTGAGGCTTTCTCAGCACGAACATTTTCAAACCAGCGTCGCACTATCCGTCTAAATTTCGCTCTCACCACATTACGATACGTGTTTCAGTTTGAACTCGTGCAACACAATTACCCGTAAAATCACGCTGTTCTTACATGTTACACAGAGCACTGTAATATGTCCTATAGTACCTCTATCTACACTTAATATATCGTGAATGTTTCCTGCTGCTGTGATGTTCAACGGGTATTACTCACGCCATCGGTCCTGTACTATGGGAGCAAGGAGGGTTGATAACGATAAAGGAGGAGACTTTGTAACTTGTAAACATCCTTCCAAACAACTTGTAAGCCGCAATATCGCAGGCTGTTATTAATACTTAACATATCTCATCACTTCTTATTACTACTTTTTCCTTAATATCTCCAAGTTTTATAGTATTTATAGATTTTTTAATATATATATATATATCAGCGGCGGCTCTCTTACCTAAGTTTGTTCGGTTGTGCAAACTACCATCTAATATTAATATTTCTATTCTTGAAGTGTGTTACAAACCATCTTGCTTCTTATTCTTATCATGCTTTAACTCAGTGAACGCTCACACAATAGAGAGAGAGAACGCGCACCCGCAGTTCTGGCTGGTCGAAAGCAGCAGCTCGTTTGTTTTCTGTTTCCTTCAGGTTGACAACCGAGAACGATGAGGGTGTAAAGTCAGCTTTTAGGCTTCTCAGCGGGTGGAGGGGTACAAGAAGGTACAGGGAAGATAGTTGCCTCCATAAGGCTCTATATGGTAGCAAATTTTAGGCAACCGAAGTGGAATAGATAGCATACACACACAGTTTCCCGTATGTAAAATTCCCGCACCCTTGTCAATGTGGATAGTGTTTCCAATTCCCACTTCAGAAATAATTTCTCGCAACTATTTTTCTTCTCTCGAGGTCAATTGATTCACTGGAAAGATAGTGTTTTTTTTTATATTTAAATTAAGGAGTCCTTTAAGTTGGAAAGTCTATGATAAAATATCTGTTATCAAAAGTGTTTTTTAAACTCATTTCTCTGGAATAATGCCCAAAAACAAGAATAATAATTCTTGATTTTTTCGCCTTCTTTTATTATTCTGAAGCATGACCTAACTTTGAATCATATTCTGATTGATGCTTATCCAAATTTTCGCAGCTCAATCCAGTGCATGTTCAAGTAGTACGTAACTCTGATTAAGTAAAAGGAACTCACTTAGGAACGTATGACAACTCTACGATATATATTTTTTAATTTTACGTTTCCAAAACCAGGAAAAGAAATCATGCCTCTTGGATGGAAACTTAATCAAAACATGCAATAGTACTCACTGAGCAGCTGTAGCTCAGTTCATAAAGTATTAACTTTGCTTTCGGGAGGTCATTGGTCCGACCCAACACCTGACCGACTGAGGTTTTCCAGCGGTTTTCTGTCACACCAAGCAAATGCCGAGATCGTATCTTAAACCTAGGATCAGGCCGATTACTTCCCGCATCCTGTTCCCTAGCCTAAATAGCCCTGAGCCATAGATGTCTAAAGGTCATAAATGGATTCAACTCAATAGCACCACGCGTATACCACAGGAGTCTACGAAGAATAAGGACAGGTTTCACGGGAACTTTACTTTAATGCCTTTGCAGCATCTTAAGGCAGTAATTCATCCCAAGGAGAAAGGAACGGGTTAGGTATTGATTATGTTCTTAACTCAATGGGTATCACAGCATTAGCCAGCATGACTGACGGATACCTCGAAATGGGATACCTGAGTTCGATCCCACGTTCAGTCATGGCTTTAAAATAGTTTTGGGACGAACATAACCCTCAGTGTTGTACTGCTCTTACATATGAACCTTCTCATCTGGCGAAAATTGTGAACAATTACAATTGCTATTATAATTACTTCTGATATGATTATAAGAATGATCATAGTTGATTTGGCTCCTCCTCGACAGGAAATATTCCTCAATAGATTAAATATGCTACCGGTATTAAACTTCTGCTTCCACTCATAAGCTTTTCGATAATTTTAAGAATTTTTCTCCAATATTCTCAAAGTTCATATCTTTTTTTTAACTTACATTTATGGATCAGACAGACAGTTAGACAGCTATGACCTAAGTATGACACATGTCTGGGGAATTATATCCCTCAGCGAGCGCTCTTTCAGGAAGAGGGAAGAAGGTAGCGGCCAGGACCATTGTCTAGGTGCTATGCCGAGTAAACATCAATCAGTAACTTAGCAGTACTTCTTGAATCTGTCTGTCTCCCCAATGCCGATTCAGAGTCCTTGAACGTAACCACAGAACTACGGAAGCTGGAAATGTTTTATTTCTTGCTATTCTACAAAGTAGATTAATATTCAATCCGTTATTTGACCTAATAATTTCCATCAACGAAGCCCTATCCAAGCTCAACGAGATCAACGAACTTCTTTGTTAGTTTCATAATTTTACAAATTACAATACTTTTGTGTTGACTAGAGCGTGTTGTTATTATTGTTTATTATTATTATTATAACCACCAATAATAATAATAATAATAATGCAAAAGATGTAATATTTTGTGCACCACCTGAAGTCCAGATTACGAGCCACCACTGATATATATATATATATATATATATATATATATATATATAATGAATACTGCAAGAAAGTAAATATCCTTTAATAAAGAGTAATTTCGAAATCAATTTTAGAAATAAGCTATGACAGGTGGTCAAAAAGCATTATTGTTAGGAAAGCACATGCAATATTAAACTTCGGAGTGAAAGGATTACGATTGATAATAAATATGGATAGTGTCACCTGCTTAACTGTTAGATTTGGCTGACTTCAGTAGAGATTTTGGAATATTAACGTATACGAGTTTGTTTTTTGAAAAAACGCATGGTTTACTACATCAAATCACATTTCTTGAATAGAATATACATACTTTTCTAATACTATTAAGTTATCTAAATTATATTCCATATTGAGACTTAATAAAGAGTAATTATTTTTTATTATATCAATATTAAAATGTTAATCGTTATCATTAACTCATTTATTACTACGTAACTCTGAGAAATTTGAAATCAAGCCATACAAATTAGTAAAGAGGTTAGTTTTAGATGTAGATGAAGATATACAGATAGATATAAAGAATTTATTATGATTGTAATCCATGCAGAACGCTTTCAACGCTTCAATTTCAGTGCGTCTCTCTGAGGAAATCTCTACTCGCGCTAATTTTAAACTTAATTATTCCATTACTACATCTCACATTGAAACTTTCATCGATGTTTTGGAAGCTTGGTTCTTCTTTATGACACTGACACTAGAAAACGATCGTTTCACATGCTACTTTTTTTAACAAAACCTTCTCCTTCTCTCTCATAAATGCCTGAAGTCAAGACAAAGTGACTGTTGAAAGTCACGCGAAGGTGCATGATTCATGACTTCGTACGTTCTTCTGCTGTCTATTGAAGTAAAGCTCGAGAATCTCGTATTAATCACTGCATCGCACAAAGAAAAGGAAAATTCACATAGATTCACATAGCACGAAACCTTACATGAATTAAAGAGTAATTTGTTGACAAGGTTCATAATGAAGTGAACAGATTAATCATAGCAGATTCACACGTATAATCAAATTCTTAAATCATTGACCGCAATTTCTATTGTGGCACATGTGTAGGAAGTCTATAAAATTGCATAAACATCTAGAAAACAGCATTTACTAGTAAGTGTGCCTCTTAATATTTTTAAGTCACGTACTAAGAGTTTCTTTTGGGAAGGAGGGACAGAGAGGACGAAGGGTGAGGGGCCTACAGTTATACTAATTTCACTTTCAAATCAAAACTTTGGAGGACGTCCGGACCTTTTTCAATCCACCACTGATTCATTAAAAAATCCACTTAAGATTTCACACACTCATTTATATAATTCATAGGAACATTGTGAAATCAACTACATATTAAGGTTTCGCCAGACTTTCATACACATCCATGCGCGCTTGAAGCCAGGGAGAGGCTACATGGGCCCGCCTCTTAAATTTTCCTGATTCCACATAATATCTACATTTATGTGTATAAATAGGCAGTAAAACAATATTTCGTGACCCGTGGCCACCACTTTAAATTTTCCTGTCCCCTCACACAGTTTGTATCTCATGACGCGCCTGAATCCATGATGAACCGTCTCCACGATAAAGAATGAAACACTTAAAAATGTTTCCAGAGCTGAAATGGGGCGAACATGCTGGTACACGTCGCGTACATTTTAGAAGGAACGTGTACTTACCTGAAGTTAGAACATGGGCTACACGCCGTGTATCCACGTATTCGAAATAAATGGCAACCTAGTTTGAAATTTGGCTGAATTGTAATTTACGCCTTAAACGAATTAGTCAGCTTCTGAGGAGGGGACCTACACATTTTGTTAAATTGGACCCCGAGCCAATCCATTCAGTGAAGCTCCACTAGTTTTGAATCCAAGACCACGCGCACAGTAAGCCAAAAAAAATTAATTCTAGCTATTTACATAATCATCTAACGAATAGCTTTTAAGAATGTGACCTTCCATAAGGATGGAATTTGAGTCACATCCAATACTTGTATTCAAAGCAGTTGGAAGGTTCACGGATTATCGTATGGAATGGTATGATTATATTTGGTAAAAAAAAATGCATACAATAATTTTGATAGGCTCTCGCAATCAATAATTGTGTACGTGTATATGAAAAGAGGCCACTTGGAAACTTGATAACTATTCAGATTATTTCAAAAATCATAGGTGGAGTGTAAATTGGTCATTATTTATGGCATTGATATCTTCACAGTTTAAACTATCAATTGTAAAAATGGTGAAGTATTATATGAACTGTGTATTAAAATATGTGTTTATACACCAAACAATGAATTTATTGAAGTGTTTAAAAACTTGTGGGTTTTGCAAAAAATTACTTGCAAAATAATTGGTGTTGCCAAACGACTAGAAGCTCTTTTTCATCTACGTTTGTTTGTTTGGCATTAAGGTTGACGCAGGAATTCTGCCAGAACTTCGAAAGTGGGAGGGTGCGGGGATGTAAATTGAAATTTGGGGCTAAAAAGAATCTTGGTAAGATCTTTCGTCGTCTGTCCTGCAGATTATTTTTATACCAAGGGCGTGTTAGCGGATGTATGGGGATGGTGTGAAAAAATCCCTGAATTAAGCTTTGGTAAACATTATTTTGCTTTGGGCCATGTTAGTAACTTTTCGCTTCCATTCTTGACGATTATATGAGTACATTGCTCAAAATTCACAAATTTCCTTTTCCCAGGTGGGATTCCAACCTACGAACTTGGAGACGCTGGCCCAACGCATCAGACCATGAGACTACCTTGGACGGCTCCATCAATGAAGTTGTGGGTGCGAATCATCTTGAGACATTGATCAAAACTCTCTACAGTTATTATTATTTCAAGTTCCGGTAAAGCAGTCAGTTGTTCTCCAGTTTTGATTCTTTGTCCGCTACGTGTCGCCATTGTCTCTTCAAACTTGTACTTGGTGAACACGTGAACTTCGCTCTCTTCCCCATACTTGAAAACGTGTAATACACGAAATATAGTGACTTTTTATGTGTATATGTGAATATGTGTGATCTAATGCGAAACTAAGCTGTAAGTATTATCCTTTTTCTCCTTCATTTGTCTTAAATTTACCTTAAATTGCCCTCCCGGCTTTCCTTTGTACTAGTTATATATATAAGGTAAATTTATGATAAAAAGTAAGGAAGTTACTAAGTCACTTACACTAGAAAAAATACACGCACGAAATAAAATTCACATAGTTTTTCGCGATATTTCGGTAAATTTTTACCGTATTCCTGCTAATAGAAGGAAGGACAAACACGTGTGGACAGAACAAAAGACTAAGGCGCAGTGGCGACACATAACGGATGACGCGCCAAGTTTAGAGAACAATTGACTGCTGCAAACTGCGTGGATCTCCGGAGCTTGGAACAATTGACAACTGTATAGCATGTAAGCTCGGGAATGGAATTGTGGAGGGGAAAATGTTGAAAATGCAGAGCAAACGGGAAGTTTAGAGTTGTTGAAGGTTAAGGCCAGGCTTCACTTTCGCGCTGAAACCATAAATAAAGGCGCCCTCCCACTAACGGCATGTTGAGGTGTTGGTCGTAGGGGGTAAAATATGTATTATGACAACCAGGAAAGATAGATCAAAATTGGTGTTGTGGGACTTGGTGTGTAGGGAGACTAGGGCATTCGGTTTGTTGATAGTGCAGAAGTGACGATGGTTGTTAATACTAATATTTAGGGCACCACCTGTTTCCTCACATAAAGGGCATCATAGAACTTCCAGGTTAGGATGTATATTACATTAGAGGTGTGGCATGTACCCTTGGGATTTAGGGTGTACCGCCCACTAGCAGTATTCATAGTGACTGTGGGAGAAGTGATGAAAATGGAGCAGGTAATACATCTGGGTCTCTTGCATATGGGCATCGGTTTGGGGTGGTGGCGAGAAAGGATTCGTACGAACCAAGATGTTTCTAAGATTTGGGGGATGCTGAAAAACTAATCTAGGTATGGTGGATAATACTGATCTTGTGTCTGGGTCAGATTGGAGAATGTGAAAATGAGGGTGTAGGATTTGTTTGACCCTGGTTAGTTTAGGATGGAACTGGGTGATAAGAACCGGTGGGTTGAATGTGTGAGGACGCACGGTGAATCTGTTTGGTTACAAGGTTAGGAGGTTCACTAGAGCCTCCTGGAGGCGTTGATTGTAAGTTTCAGTAGCAGAGGTGGTGGAATTCAGGCATTGTCCTCTGAGTGCAAGGGAGAAAGAAATCGCTTTTTTGGTATGGTAAGGGTAGGAACTTGAGTAGTATAAATACTGCATGTGGTTGGTAGGTTTTATTGAAATATCGAGGGTGTTGTTTTGTAAATAGATGTCCACGTCAAGGAATGTGACTGTTTTGTTAGAGATGGACCGAGTGAACTGGACAACACGGAATTGGTTCAGCTGTTACATCCCGAGCTTACACGCTATACAGTTGTCAATTGTTCCAAGCTCCGGAAATCCACGTGCTGTGCAGCAGTCAACTGTTCTCCAAAGTTGGTGCGTCCTTCCGCTACATGTCGCCACTGTCGCCTCTGTCTTTTGTTCTGTCCGCACGTGTTTGTCCTTCCTTCTACTAGCATAAATACGGTAAAAATATACCGAAAAATCTCGAAAAACTATGTGATTTTAATTTCGTGTGTGTATTTTTTCTGTGGAACAAATAAGCTTTAACTTTTTTACTTTTTATCATAAATTTACCTTAAATTGCCCTTTCGGATTTCCTTTGTGTAGTTATATATATATATATATATATCAGTTGGCTATATGGCGTGTCCTTAACACAAGTCCCCGTACCAGTCCGCTCTGTCCATTTTCTCTTCTACCATGTGAAAACGCTTTTGCGAAACCTTGCCGCTTTTATATTGTGTTTGTGAAGTTCATGTATGACTGTCTTAGTATTCTATAATGTAAGTTCCCTTTTTTCTACCTTTTTTATCATCGTATATATAGGTCTGCAAATTAAGAAACTTTTTACAGGGGGGATGAAATATTATAATGATAAGATAATATCGAGATGGTTCAATTATACATTATAGACGCGTATACACTCATACACATACGGGAGATTTCCCCATCTCCTCGTAATTTGCACTCTGTACATTATATGTGTTATCATATATGTGTTGTAGATTATCATTCCTTAAATAAAGAGTGAGACTGTGTATTATGGTTTGATGAAAACAGTAGCAGATATCACAACCAAACACGAGGTTTTGTAAAGTTCTTAGGTTGTGTGCGTTTATTTAGATATAAATTAAACCTTTATACCGTACGAAGAGTTTATTTTCGATGAAGGACTTAGCATTGTTCCAGGCTAAATGAAACTCCGATGTATAGTGTACCCAAGAAAAAGAATGCCATTGTATCCCATCTTTTGGCTCCAAATTTTCAACTCACACTTATATCCTCCGCCAGTTTAGAGCAGTGATTCGTAACTGGTGTGCCGCGGCACACCTGTTGAAAAGGCGAGATTTGTTAGGTTTGCCGCGAAACTTCTGAGATTAATTGTGCTGGCAAAAGTAATTCAAAAAAATTTCACTCAATATTTATTTTGAAAAAAGGAATAAGGAGACGCTCGCAAGACCGAGTCACTAGACGTTTGTGTCAGGTCATATAATGGACCCGAGTGAAATATGTTAAGAATCACTGGTTTAGAGGTTCAAAATTCCGTACTACATATTCTTCCACAATTGATTTCTTAAAAATTTTCAGTTATATTCATCTCTCTAAGCATTCTTTGTTTCAATGTAGATATTGACGAAAAGAAAAAGTCCATTTGGATAAATTAAGTTGAAAAATTATTTGATTATGAATTCTTGTATCTTCCCAAGGAAGTGGCTAAACAGAATGAAGCTTACTATTGCCACGTCTCTTCCATCAAACAGTCCAACGGAAATATTACTCATTAAAATGTATCAGCTAAAAGGGGACAAACTTAATGAACACAATATTCTTTCTTTGTTGTTTGGTGTAACAAACCTTTTTTTTTATACATGATTTTATTAGTTTTAAAGAACGTTACAATTGCTTTAACTATGAATTTTTAAAATAGAAAATTCTTTGGTTGTGAAGAGCTGAGGAAAGACTTTTTCACATTTTCCTTTCTCTATTTTCATATACAGTCGTTACAACTAAATTCTAAAAGCAATGTTGATACTACTGTTAATTTAGGTCCTGCAACGTTTCAAAAAGAACATACACAGCTATCTTATATGAGAAGCTTTCATAATGTTAATAAGAATGAGATGGTAACTATTTTTCACCAAAACGTACAAGGTTAGGTAAACAATTAAAATTAGAAGTACTTTTAGCAAATGAACTTAAAGATGTTGACTTGATTTGTGTGACTGAGCATTGGTTTAAACAAGATGACTTAGCCTTTTTTAAACTTACAAAATTACATGTTAGTGACTAAATATTGTAGAAATATTACACTTAGGGGAGGGACGTTAATTTTTGCAAGAATAGATCTCAAGGTGAAAGCTTGTACAAGGGTTGTCAACTGAATGCAGAAAAAGAATTCGAGAGTAGTATTGTGGAACTCTCAGACATAAATGTTGTAGTAATTTGTATATATAGGACGCCTAACAGTAATACACAATGCTTAATTGATAACCGTGTAACAATACTTGATTTTTACCGGGAAAGTAAATATACGCCAATTGTAGTAGGGGATTTAAACATAATTTTCTAGTTAATAAGATTCCTCTAGAATTGCAATTTATATTAGCAATGTATGACTTACAAATCACAATTAAAGAACCTACTAGGATTACAAACCATTCGGAAACTGCACTAGATCAAATATTAGTAAGTACCAATTTTGTTTCCTGTCAAGCTACTGTAATTCACACTGGATTTTCGGATCACGAGGCTCAAGTACTCAGAGCAACGAAGTGAACACAAAAGTGCTCCGCAAATGATGATAAAGAAATTACTAGTTACGAAATATTTAGAAAATACAACGAAAAGAGTGTAAAATATTTTCGATATTTGCTTTGTAATGAATTTTGAGGGGATGTGTATACAAGCAGAGATGAAAATAAAACATATAATAGAATAGAATCTAAAATCAAACAGAATTTTGAAATTGCTTTCCCGATTATAAAAAGAAAAAGAAAGAAATTAAATAACCATACTAATAAATGTAAATGGATAACACCTTCTCTCCTGCGTACAAAACATGAAACTAGGGCTCTTTATGAAATCTGGAAACGTAATAGAACGGATGAAACTTATAATAATTATAATCTACGGAAAAAACAATATCGTAAAGCCTTAATAGCAACTAAAAGATCTTTTTGTAGTTCAAAAATTGTAAACTCTAATAATAAATGTAAAACAATGTGGAGAATTGTAAATGATGAACTTAATATGAAAACAAAAATACCCCAATCTATTACCTTAGAATGTAAAGACAAAAATATTTCCGACCCTTTGGAAGTAGCTGAAACTTTTAATGGATACTTTATAAATGTAAATAATTCAAACAAAGCAAACATAAATTCGGTATATAAAATGAAAACATCATCAGTACATAATACATTTTTTTATACTCAGTAACCGAAAGTGAATTATTAACAATAATAAAAGGGCTAAAAAAATAAACGATCCGCAGGGATAGATAACTTATCAGATAGTATAATGATAAGTTGTTATGAGTCACTACTAACTCCTTTATGTCACCTCACAAATGTGTTTATGGATACAGGAACCTTTCCGACGAAATTGAAAGTTGCGAAGGTGAAGCCTTTGTATAAGAAAGGATATCGGAAGAAAGTAGAAAACTTTAGACCTATTTCGCTACTATCTATAATAACAAAAATACTCGAAAAAGTTGTGTACAATCGTTTAGTTCCATTTCTTTTAAATCATTCTGTATTTTCTAACTCTCAGCACGGTTTCCTCAAAGGTAACACAGCGATATATGATTTTCTGGAAGAAGTTAGAAGTAGTTTAGAACGGAAAGAACTTTGCACATGCATCTTTTTAGACCTCTCAAAAGCCTTTGATATGGTCAACCATAAACTTCTATTAAATAAAATGTGGTTTTATGGTATTCGGGTAGTAGCTAATAAGTGGTTTCAAAGTTACCTTATGGATCGGAAGCAAGTTGTAGAAATATATGGTATTGTAAATATGTTTACCAGAATCATATTTCAAGAGAAAAAATAATTTCCTGTGGTGTACCCCAAGGATCAATTTTCGGCCCCATCTTATTTCTCTTATATATAAATGATCTTGCAGTATCGTTAGAAGGTTGTGATGTTACTTTATATGCAGATGACACTAATATATTAATAATGGGTGATAATGTTTAACAAAAGTACACAAGTGTTAATCAACTATCTATTTGGTTGAACAACAATGGACTTATACTGAACACAGGAAAAACCGTAGCTATTAATTTTCGTAACACCGTGGCACGACCTGTTAAACTCGCTCTTAACATAGGCAATAATTCAATAAACTATGTCGAAAATACGAACTTTTTGGGGGTCGAAATTAAATTAAATTTAACCTGGGAGAATCACATTATGAATACTGTAAATAAACTAAGCAGACTATGTTATGGAATTAGGAGTGTTAGCAAAAAAGTAAGTCTGGAAGTTGCTAAAAGTCTATATTATGCGCTGTTTCATTCTCGTATGAAATACGGCATAATGTTCTGGGGAAATGATACGAAAACCTTACCTCTATTTAGATTTCAGATTACAGAAGCGCGTGGTTAGAATATTAGCAAATGCGAACCCAAATTCTCCATGTCGAAAGCTATTCCAGGAAAAGGAAATACTACCTTTGCCATGTGTATATGAGCTCTTACTATACATAAGAAAGAATTCTAGAAACTTTCAAATAAATAGTGATGTTCATCACTACAACACTCGAAATAATAGCGACGTCCACTTTTTCTGTCATACCACGAACATTTTCCACAAGAGTGTAATGCATGTAGGTGCTTCCACGTATAATGCTGTCCCATCAGCAATAAAAGATGAACTATCTCTGCGAGGATTTAGCAAGAAGTTAGAATCGTATTTACTTACTCATTGCTTTTATTCTGTAAATGAATATTCGGATCAATGCAGAACCTAGTACGTATTAGGACGGGATTTTGTATTTATATATATTCTAACATTTGCAAGTATAATTTATGTATATCACCTTGAATAACTGTGAACTGTATGTAATTGTCTTGTCTCATTGTCTAGACATTGTCTTGTCTCACTGTTTAGACAAATCCCATATCATGTAACATGATCAGTGGATGAATAAATTCAAATTCTATAGCACACACACATATACACACTAGAGCTTAATACATAGATAGTCCGAAAAAGAGGGACTATATTGGGACAATACTATGCTAAAACAATAGGGGCATGAGATCTAAATTTAAGGAAGTGCATATAAGTATCTGTGAGTCAAACTTTGATTTTATCATTTATATAGATATATGGCTAATGGACAGCACTTGTGATAATGAATTTAGAAGGCATGTAAGTTATAGATAAGATAGAGTATCTTCCAATGAGCATTCAAGAGAAATTAATATGTTAATTCCTTGCAAAAATTTGTACCAGTGTATATTAATTATCTCGATTTCAGATAGATTTGAAGCTGTTATTGTAAAATGTAACCTAATGAGTGATTTAGTATATTTATTGTGTGTTATATTCCAGTTGGTATATTTGTACATAAATATGTTACCGTATTTGAGTTCATAATAGAAAACCGTCCAATTGATGAGAAAATCGTGTGCTTGGGTGACATTTTTTATGGGTACCTGAAGTCTCATGTAAAGACGGAGAAGTGAAAATGTATTGTATGAAATTCCTAATTTTATTGACTTACTTAATATAAAAAACAATGGAATAATATTGAAAACATAAATGGCCGTAAACTTGACTGTAAATTTTCCAATATGAAGATTTTAAGTATAGAAGAAAGTGAATCAATAGGCAAGTCTGACAAACATCACCTACTGATAAAATTGGTGCTACAGTTCCAAACACGGATAACAAACGTGTTAAAATATAAGGAAGAATCTTATGACCAGACGAGATGATTATATAATGAAATAAGAATAGAATAATTGGGAAAGACTCGAGGAATCTAGCTGAATCAAGTAGTGGGAAAATTCTATGAACTAATATCGGATGTAGTTGAGACTGCAAGGGATACCCAAGGGTGGTTTGATGGAAAAGCAAAGAAGCTTCTGAAGAGAAAAGAAAGCAAGGAAGAATGTATGAATCCGATCAACATGCAGAACTAAAAGAAATCAGGAGAGTATTCAGAAGACATTTGAGGGAATGCTTTACCAAGTATGTAATGACTGTGGAGAAGGAGGTAATGAATCAACCAAACAGATTATGAAAGCTTCTTAAACCTGAGGATGAATAGGAATGGTTCGGATCTAGCCCATTTCAGAGAGACAGTGGAAGCATTTCGGGAAAACTTCATGGCAATCGTGGAAAACTACGCATCAGTGCAAGACAAGCGCGTGAATGAAAGTGAACATCTAATGGCATATGCTGAAGAGTATGATACATTGGGATGCCAGAGCTGGAACCGAAAGTTAGAGACGCAAGTAGGAAATTGAAACCAATCGCGTGTTTAGGATTGGATGTGCACTTTCATTGGATGTTTAGGAACAGCTTTCAGGTTTCATCATTAATGGTTATGAACATGTTTTGGTAAGGTCTCTCCTAGTAGTACTAAACAAGATTATGGAGCAAAAGAAATATCCAAATTAGTGGAAGGAAACATTAATAGTCCCCATACCCAAAGCCCCAGATCAAGTGAATACAAGGATTTTAGGCCTATTGCAGCGATTCCACTACTAGCTAAAATTATAGATAGCATTATTCATGACAGAGTGTTAAGTCGGATGTTCAACATGCATTTACAATAGGGAGATCCACATGTATGAATTTTATTGAACATTTTGAAGAAGCGGTAACTATTCTGAATGAGATACTTCAGTTAGGTACAGCGTAAGTAAATCTTTCTAAAGCTTTTGACTCGGTTGGGCATGAAAACCTACTGATGAAGTTAAGGGCTTCAAAACTCTAGGGTAACTAGGATTCAAATTGTAAATAAGTTATGTACTGTACTTTCATATATTTGTTAGTCCTCCTCTAAGGAAACGGTTTGAGTCCTCCCAGCGCAATAATGACATTATTTAGATTATTCTCTAACCACATATCAGTTTGAAACTGCGCAAGTTTGAACGATACCGAACAAAAATAGCCTTAGTTTGAAAACTCAAAAGCACGTGGTAATGTAATCAAGAAGTTTCCTTGCACGAAGGCCGAAAAGAAAATATAAATAAGCGTATTACTTACTTATTACCATACATGATTCGTTATTAAAAGACAAGATAAACGTAGTGATGTATGCAGGTAATTTTTTCGACATGATATATATATACCTAAGATTGGAATTTCTCAAGGTTTAAAACTGTGGTCGCTGCTGCTCAATATCTATCTAAATGATCTGCATCAGTTTGTATAAAGAAAAAAGCATCCTGATCGTAATTTATCGGATGATGTATAAACTTATAAAAGAATATAGTGAGATGCAGACAATCCTCTTTCACGAAGATGTGTATGAGGTAGTGCGGACTGAGAAACATGAACTCAGGATAAATACAATGAAAACAGTTATGACTTCAAAAACGAAAAGAAAACAGAATGAACTTGAATTTGTGTGCAGGTTCAGTGGAAATGTGATTAACAGAATGGATTGTGTGAAAAATCTAGGAGTCATATACAGCAAAGATTTAAGTGTAAATGCAGTTGTGAAGAAATAATTTCTATGGGAATTTGTTTGCAGTTGTGCAAAGCTGGGGTTTTCCGATACTAGAATTTGTAGCACCAGTGTGGAATGATTGATTATGATGATCTGGAAAACAAAGAAAATATAGAAAGAGTACAGACTAGCTTCTTGTGACTACTTATGATAAGGCAGAAAATATATTTTCCATTTGCTATTCCTTATCATAAATTACTAAAAAATATTTGGGCTGTCAACCTTAGAAAACAAACGTGTGAAAATAGACTTAGTGACTATCTTTAAAATTGTGCATCCTAGACTTGACTCGAGGGAAATTTTGAACAAACTAAAACTATATGTACCAACATGTAGATAAAAAAAACTAGTAAAAAAATAACGTGTAATGTTAGGAGATTCAGGACCAAATCGACAATATCATTTGTATGGAAAACGAGAAGGATCTATAATAAGATGTAAACAATGTACAAAGACGTATCCACTTTTAATAAAAACTTATACAAAATCAAAAGAAGTCTACGTGTAATGGAGTGAGGGAACAAGTGATAATTCATTTAGAGTTTATTATAATGAAATTATAATCTACTATCATTGGACAAAAGCCTGCTGTAGGTTAAATAAACAAATAAGTCACAACATATACATATATTGAAAAAAATTGGCAAGTTATATTAACCAAACAATTCTAGTGAATTTTTCACATACGGAAACGATAGTCCACGAAATCCTCACACTAAGAATTGAAAGTCCAAATTTTCGAAAGCGATCAAATTCATCTTTCGTAAATACAGGAAAGGTGTGGTATTTAGGAGATGTTAATGGTGGCATGTTGTATTAAAATAGCAACTATGTTTGGTTGACGTATCGGGTTACCTCATAAGTAATGTCGTATGTGCGATAACCGCTGTAAAGACACCATCTGACAAATGAATAGCGAAGTAGACGGCACGTGCCAAAGCTGAGTTATACATGGCACTTGATTGTGCAGCAGTGTGTAGGAGAACGGTTTACTCTACGTTTTGGAAGTGTGGATTGTGATCATGGCAGTGTCCGAGGATCACATACGGCATGTAATGTTGTGTGAATTTCACCAGGGACATCCAGCTAGCGCAGCGGCACGAAACATCATTGTTGTATATGGTCAAGGTGCTGTGGAAAGTGCCAGAGGTGGTTCCAGAGGTTTCGGTCTGGGGACACCAGCCTCACCGATAAACCACGAGAAGGGAGACCTGTGCAGCTGGACAACGATGCCCTGCGAGCAGCGGTGAAGGTAAATACAAGGTAAACTATTAAGGAACTGACCATCGAACTCTGTTCACCTATTTGACCATTCATTGTAATCTGCAGGACCTTGGGTACGAGTCGAAATTCAGAAAATGGGTACATCATGCGTTACGCCTCAACAGAAGCAGCAGCGAGTTGACATCTGCAGTTCCCTGCTCACCCGTCACAGACGCGAGCCATTTCTGGACAGAATGGTGACAGGGGATGAAAAGTGGGTCCTCTCCCATAACATTCCACGCAAATGGCAGTGGGTACTGTGCCGAAACAGGCTCTTCACCCCTGCAAAGTGATGTTGAGTGTTTGGTGGGATATCCGTGGAATAATCCATTTTGAGCTCTTGCCACGTAACCAGACCATCAATGCAGCAATGCCTACTGTCAGCATCTTGAACGCCTCCGCACTGCATTGTTGGAGAAACGTTCTGCTCTGGTTAATCGCAAGGGTGTGCTCATCCACGGTGATAACGCGCGCCCACACACGGCAAGAAGACCTATGCTAAGATCGAGGAATGTGGCTGGGAGAAACTCCCCCATCCGGCGTTTTCACTAGATCTTGCACCAACAGACTACTGTCTTTTTCGCAGCCTGCAAACCCGCCTTTCCGGGAAAACACTGCAAAATAAGGATGACGTGCAACGAACAGTGATCCAGTTCTTTGTCTCCAAAACCGATGACCTCTTTCAGTGGGGAATTCAACAACTGGTTGATGGAGACAGAGTCTTGTGGGTCCGATGGAGACTATTTTCCTGATTAATGGTAGTATTCCAGGTAAGTTATCGTTCTTTTCCTCACGGTCCAAAAATAGGACATTACTTATGGGACAAGGTAATATATGAATATTTCTCAGATTCTTCATTTACACAGAAATGTAGACTTTGCCTTCGAAAGCTTAGCTTTTCATTTCTTAGGATGAGGTTTTTCTGGGTTACCGTTCCGGTAAGGAAAAACATACTTGAAATCTTGCTACGCATGGTTTATTTAAATTTAATGAGACATTTTTCCCCTCAGTTCTTGCATTAATATTTCACGAATCGTTTTCTTTCTAATGCTCATATCGCTAATTTAAAAAAAGAAGACCACACGTCTCTCGAATTACTCACGAAACGTTTTGACAAATCGTTCTAACAGTTAATGGCTAACTTCAAGTTCGTCTAAGCTATCAGTGGTCGAAGTGATGGCGTAGACAGGACTGTGCCATAACTCATCTCCTTAATTTTTATTTGCAAACACTATTCTGTTTAAATGTACATTATGAAAATCCGATTTCTTTTATTCAATATTTTATAGATATAGAAGGAGTTACTAAAAATTCTTAAGTCATCAAACACACCCTCACTTTCTATCTTCCAATTCGATCACTAGCACCATCCCAAAATTTTGCATAACATTTAAAGACTATTCTGAAATTCATAAAAAAAAAAGGACAAAGAGAGCGAAACATGATTTATGAAGTAGTAAATGATGGGATGGAACGGCAAATATTTAATGCCAACTGCGACCTGTCAAGGACAATTTCCAACATAAATTTTCAGACTATAGAAAGTAAATTTCCTTTGTGGATACACCAGATCAGACATTACAGGAGTAACAGTTGAAACACTGTAACAGGGAAAATACAGAGACCAGTTGTGGTAGAACCCGGAAAATGTCATTAATAAAATCGAGTTTTAGATATTTCTTTATTTGAATTAATGCAAGAACTAATGTACACCTTTGATTTAAACTATAAAACATGTGCGTTGAAATGTTTCGGTAGTGAGAAAAATAATAATGAATATTTAGATCATCATCCGTCGTTATCAATGCATAAATGTGTGTTTAATTCAAGTAGTTGTAGCCGGAAAGCTTTTGTCCTCGTTAAATATTTATTAACAATTTTAGAGCCCTATTATTTCTTTGAAAATAAGATTTTGAGAAAGGGCCGAAACGAGATGAGATGAGCGGAGAATAAAATGAAAGAATAGATTATGAGATGACTGCATAATGAAGAACTCTACAGAATGTATGGTTCACCCGACATTATAAGAATAATGAAATTACGAAGGCTAAGATGGGCAGGTCATGTAGCCCGGATGGAGAAAAGAAAAGGGTATATTCATCGTGGTTGGTAAACCAGAGGGAAAGAGGCCGTTGGGAAGACAGATACGTCGTTGTGATACTATTAAAAGAGATCTGCGAGAGGTAGACGTTCAAGATGAAAACAGGCTTCATGTTGCCCAGGATAGAATCCAATGGCGAACGTTTATTACTGCGGTGAAGAACTTGCGAGTTTCGTAAACCATAGACTTAATTAGTTAGCTAGTTATTTCTTTAACCCGATATGGCTCTCATTCCGCCAACCTTTATATTTCATCTCCTTTCCCATTTTCCACTCCTCTTTAACTTCATTTTTCTATCCTCTTGTGCACGATATCTTTATCCTCTTATTTCGATGAACAGGAACTTCTTTAGTGTAGATTCGCTTGGCATGGTTTCTACTAGCATAGACTTGATTTTTTCAAAGTTCTTTCTCTGATACACTTACATTGTTGCTAATGTCTGACTATTTTATTATATTGATATAGTGTGTACTGATTTTTTCTTTTATAATCTTCAATATTTTAATCTAAACTCGGCTGCACTCCATCACTATCATCCTCTGCAGTACTGAAACATGGACTCATTGATATCATTTTATGCATGATGTTTCCCTTTCCTTAGTATAAATAAACCCTTAATAAATGTCTTGTTTTTCTTATGATCATTCTTTGTTACATTCTTTTTGTTTCATGTTGTTAGATATTATTAAATTTTCTTCAGATGTTCCTCCCGAAATAATTACATCATTAGAAAATATCCATAATTTTGACTCCTTTCCTTCCGTAGCTCCTTGATTATTGTGCTGTTCCTTCTGAAACTAAATCAGAAGTTTAAAGTGTACTTTGCCTGGGTTGTTCATTTACAACCTGGTAGAGTGTGATTCTGTACATTAGTTTTATAATTTCTTAATCTAATGTATTTTTAATTTCAATATCTTTGAGTTCTTTACGCAGTTTTGTTCTCGGTATAAGTCGATTTAATGCCACAAGTAATTTCTTTCTGATTTTCCAATTATTTTTTTTAACTAACTTTTTTCCATTTAAATCGTCCTTTTCAGAAATCACGTTTCTTTCTTTCATTCTTGTTAGGTTGTTATTGTAATTGAATACAACATCATTGATTGAGTTGGCTATAGTGATGAAATGTGCGATAATCTAATAAGCTACAAACGGTTGCTATGAGGGAACTTTTTGATTAACGTGGGGAAGATGGTGAATGAATTGTTAATGTTTCATTACAATTAAATTCAGAAAAGTAACGTGCCTACAAAGGGAGGCTTTCGAGAAAACACAAGAGAAATCACGCGCTTCCTAATCAATTTCAAGAGATTCTCAGTCAAATGAATTTGTAACAAATGCCTGCTGTGGGATATTTGTGATAAGGGTTGTAATGAATTTCTCATTACACGGAATTTAGTTTTTGTAAAGTGATGTAAATGTGTACAATTTCTGTATATTATGTGTTGTAAGATTGGCCAATCTAATTAATTTTAAAATAATATTTAATGATAGGTAAATGTGCACATGAATATAGTATGATTAAGGGATATTTAATTTGAAGATGATGTAAATAATTTGTGTATTTAATCTTTCTTCTTTCTTTTAAGAATCAAAGTAATTATTGTTGTATATTTAAATTGTGTATTATGTGTTGAGTTAATTTTCGTATTTGATTTTATTTCTTTATGTTTTCTTTCTTAATTCTTTCAAGTCTTCTTTAAAATAAAACGATTTTGCTTTTTGTGCAAAGGAACGTTTGGAGCTCTATGGCTCTGAAGTGACCGTTTGCCTCCAAGCTACAGAAAGTCAACCAAATGGTCACATCTGGCGACTACTCTTTTTTTTTGTTCTTCGTTTCACCCCTTTTTTCTGGGAATAAAGAAAAGGCGTTAGGAAAGAGAACTTCGCCCCCGCAAGTCAGTCGAAGTGTACCATTAGCTAGGGTCAGATGGACAGAAAGGCCACGGAAACTGGAATAGGATTACAATAGCGGCCATAGGCTGAAAAGAATTTTTATTGTTAAATAAGAGGCTCGAATGGAGTGTTTAATTCTTGTACATATGAAAGCCGTAATTGTGGGTGAAAAGATAAGCCGATAAATTGGTCGCCAGGTAGAAAGTTTGTTGTGGTACTTCTATGGAAAACCCAAACAGAATATTGTTGTCTCAAGGTAATACGAGAGAGGGGGGGGGAGGAGGAGAAAAAGAAATAGAAGCTCATAAAAGGAGCTGGAA
Organism: Lepisma saccharinum; assembly: GCA_022664845.1. Lineage (NCBI taxonomy): Eukaryota > Metazoa > Arthropoda > Insecta > Zygentoma > Lepismatidae > Lepisma > Lepisma saccharinum. The sequence goes on along the minus strand of JAGDQP010001284.1, from coordinate 64,223 downwards.
TTCCTCAGAATATTCATTTTACGTACCGGCCGAGCATGTGTTTTATGAAATAATATTTCTATGCACTTTTTTAAGATGTTTGCTGATTAATTTGCTCGAGACCTGAGTACAAGATCTGACAAACGAAGTGTTTATTTGTGACTGTTTGTAGAAATGTTTCTGTTTAAAATTAACTCTCTTATGGTGATATCATTAATATTCCTTGTAGAAGTATTATCGTAATTTTTTCCTATCTTTATTTGTTTCTCTTCCAGTAAAAAATATAATTTCTGGGATTAGAGTAACCGAGCGAATCTATTCAGGGTGAATAGAAGGGGCTCAGTAGAATTGTTACGGTTGAATTGAGTAGTTTTTATGGCATTAACCTACTAACTGGCGCATGGGAAAAAAGGGAAATTTTTGTTCTATGCATGAGGGATTTTGGTAAATAAAAAGGGATTAGAGCATGTTGGTGGAATCTTGGGTACTTCAATTGGCTAATTGAAGGAATTCCAATGTAGTAAATGGTGGTATACGGATGCATGTGGATATTTTTAATTGGTGGTATTTAGAGTAAACTGGTGGATGGAATTGGGAGAATCAATTTGGGTACAATTGATTCGATTCCATATATATATATATATATATATATTCTGAGGGAAACTAATTTTGAATCTATTCTTCACTGTTTTTCTGGGTATTGAATAAGAAAGATATTATTCTGATTTTTGAAGAAATAATACCAATTAGTGAATCAGAACAATTAAAGATTATAGTGCTTTATTCGCCTGGTTATACGACATCCCAGTGTTACTCGAAAAAACTAAATTGTGACAGGAAAGGTCGAGAATATTTGTTAAGAAATTAATTAATATATCCATTGATTACGTCCCTAAATTGAGAATCAGAGTAATAGAGCTTATGACGTTTCTGAGCGCAGTTTCATTGCTAAAATCAGAAATTTGTGTTTAATTTGCTTTTACTAGAGTCCCCCAAGGACCTTGTGTTATTCGTAGTTCGTTGCGAAAAATGTATTGATATAATTCTTTGTGTGGTGAGGTTTATGGCCGTTAGTATAAAATTATTGAATCGCGTTGAAAATTTGAGAGAGAAAAGAACGGCCTGGAATAAGTTATTTACATGCAAGAAATTTAGTAAATGCCATTAGTTGAGTAGAGGTAACCTTCCAAAGCTCTGGTTAGATGATCTTATGAAATATTCTGCTTTGAGAGACCCTTTCGATGTGAATACTTGAATATCAATAAAGTACTTATTAGTCAAGGGACCTTGAGAGACCTTTTTGATGTGAATCGAAAAGTTAACAAGTAAATTCAACATATAGAAAGAGAGAACGTTTAGCTGTAAACAGATCCGTAACTTCTGATCACACGTATATTTCAGTACAGCGAAAGACCGTTTCGTTGTGGACAAGTATATTATAACGATCAATTACTTGATCCAGGCTATTGCTTGCGCTTTACTAATTAGTAAATAAACCCTTTGGTGTGCGAATCAGACGAAAGGGCCAAAGATAGATTATTGTCTTGTGTCAAATTTATTGACACATAAATGAGCTGTGTTTTAAAACTAAACGCTAATAGGTATTAGCGTAGATATTATATTGGTAGTAGTGACATCCCTCTTACATCATATCACGCAATTAATACTTATTAATTATATGAGGTGTCACTGCTTCTAAAAAGAATTCACAGCATACAATATTCAAACCACCCATTACAGTGTTTAGCTAATTATATGAAACCACGTTGCCTGTAGAATTTAGTCAAATCTGTAGATATGTGTACTTAAAATGCTTAAAGCCTGTGTACATGTGAGTTTTCTAAAACAAATGATTTAATTTTATCCTAGGAATATTGTCAAAGCTATCTTATTAATCTGAATCGGGAAAATCTCTTGAAATCATACGGTTACAACGACGTTAGGTGCGTATATATTGAGTACATATTTGATTAATAAGTATGATCTGTGAGAGGTTATCAGAAAGTTTAAAAGTTTGTGTATGATTAAGCACTGTTGATGTCAGGAAAATAGATAATGTTTAAAAGTACAATATTTGATGACTGTTATATCATGAAATATGATGATAAAGATAATGATGAGAAACAAAATTTGGCAAAGATTACGATGCTTTACCTATCTAGCAATAGTTCACTTCTGTTGATATATGCAGAAGATATTCCGTAAAGAATTGAACCCAAAAGTAATTATATAGATATATTTATAGAGGAAGCTATGAATAAACATTGTATTAAAAATATAGCTACAAGAACAGAAGAATATACGAGAAATAAAAATCATTTTGGTGTTCTATCAAAAAATCTGTTCGTGTCAGCGCCACTGTCTGGTAATTTTACATATATTCTTTACGACCATTTATCTTTTCCAGCGTTTTCGTGTACTTTTCTCTATCACAAACTGAATGAAGTGAATATCCCACTGCTTTAGATGTTTCTCTAATTTGTTTTGATATTTGATCTGATTTTGCAGACCTATCACAATCGTTTTTCGGTATTTTCATTATTTCTTCACTCTAGTATCTTTAAACAATAACTTTATTGTTATTATTATTATTATTATTATTCAGTATGCACTTTTATTTCTTTTATGTTTATTTATTAGTAGACGTTATGAATTTTTCTTTTATGGACTGTATTACACCTTATAGCTTTCACGTTTACTTAGCGCAAAGTGTAGTTGCAATAGTAATTTTTTTATAAGGTTTATTGTTGGTAATGTTTGTCCATTTCTGTAAATTAAGCTGTAACCTCTTTAACAATGTTAATGAAGACAATTGCGCAACTTTTTCTGACAGGGTTTCTGTGTTAACCTACAGGTTGTTCATAACACGATAATAAAAGCATTCAATAATTATTATTCTCTTCTATCTTCTGAGCGCACATGTGCTTCGTTTTTTTTTTTTTTTTTTTTTTTTTCGATCAATGCCCCGAAATATATTTCCTTCATACCTTCGAGATTTGATGTATCAACGTTTGCTTTTTTTGTTTGAGTTCACACGAATTCTGGGAAAAGTTAATTCCTCAATATGCAAATAACATAATCTTGTGGATCAGAATCTGAAGATGTTATTGAATCCTGGTATGATAGACATGTGTATCTGAATTCCGTTTCTATCTTCCCGGTCTTTTATGTATACTGAACAAAGTGTAAGATTATTTAAATTTCTGAATGACGACGTACAAGATGCATAATTTAATTTTACGTGTTTTGTTTTTAATAGAAATGAGTGATGTTACTAGAAAGATTATCGAAGATAATTCATGGCATAATTTATTCATATGATAAATTCAAGGTAATTTAATACTATTGAGAAGTGAAAGTTATATAACTATCTCTTTATTTATAACTTTCACTAGTTATTCTGTCTTTATAGTGGCTAAGCTGCTAGATGCGTTCGGTGGAGATAAAAGTACAATCAGGATTATCAGGATTAGAATTAAATTACTATTTCTACACGAGTAAGGTAAGTGACCATTGTAACGCTAATTAATGATTATTCAAACACATTATGGTATTCGTGTCATCTACTGTACTAAACTAACAAAAAAATACAGTGTGAAAAAGTAATGTTGGTCCCAGATTTGACACTTGTAAAACTCCAGTGTCGAGAAGAAGTATTTAGAACATGTTCAGCAGTAAATTTTGTGACTTCATTTACGTGTGACGTTGTTTTGTCTTGCTCCTTGTATTCTGGATTATACCATACTGAATTTTCTCTCAAGCACTTAGATCCATAAGATCTCACCAGATTTATTATCTAGTGTACTTGATGTGATAGGATGACCTTCAAGTAGGTGACCAGCTTATGCTTTCAGAGGTGGTGAATCTGAAGAAAGCATTGGTACAGTGTCAACACTGTTACGCTTATTCTGACTTTTGTTCAATAATAGCGTACAGTAGTAGCAGCAATAAAGCTGTTTAGTGAATTTTTTAGTTTCTCATGTCTCTATTCACATTTCAACTAGTCCTTCTCCATTTTCTTACTTTTATTTGTCGTGCTTTTCTCTTTTTCAATATTCTTCTGCAATTCTCTAGCATTTATCTCTTTCAAATGCTCTAAGAGTTTTGTACTTTCTTTCGTTCTATTCTGCACTTTGTTTAGTCTAACCATGGGAAATAACAATATATCCTAAGGGTATAGAGAGCCAAGTCAAGTGTTCTTTTGGCCAAACTAGCCTGTAAATTTTCTTAATTTCTGGAGTGTAAACAAATATATAGAGAAATACTCAAGAAAACCAAATACTCAAGAAAAGTGTGTTGGTTATTATGCATAAGCAGAAAGGGTTGACACAATCTACGAAAGTAGGTTTATTAGAACATAAGTAATGACCAATAGGTAGTGGTTTGAGACTTATAGACAGAAGAGGAGAGCCTGAAACAACAAGTCTGTTATGGTACTTTTTAGGTAGAAGTTCCCTAAATAATTAATATGTGTATATTCTACATTTTATATGAAAATCAATTATTTAATTACCTGCTTTCTTATTATACTTTAAACTTAAAAATAATCCACTATAAATAATAATCACCTACTTAGTAACAAATGAAGAGTATATTTCACCGTTCGGGATCATTTTGCAATTTAGACTCATTTTCTTGAGTTGTTCTGTACATAGAGAAAACAAAAACACGTACATGACTAGCATTACTGTTCCAAATTCGTCCAAACTTTCAAAGTGATACAAAAATAATTTTCTTTATTTAGCTAAAAACAATTAGCAGAATAAAATTTTGGGTTAATCATTCTTCATTAATTTGTGATAAGTACTTATAATCGTCACCCTGATTTTCAGGATTTTTTAACAGCATTTTTAAGATATCATAAAGAGGTAAAAGTTAGTCCTTTTTAGCGGTTTATTTTTAAATGTTTGTAATTGAAATAAACACATAAACCAATACTTTTAAAATAAATATGAAATAAATCCCAAATTGGTACTTTTCACATCATCAGAAGATCTGTATTTAGCAGTTTACTACCATTCGTCTTGGCTATTAGGTTGCATTTTTTAACTTTCATTTCCTTTATACTTGTCTCCTTATCTGTGAGTCTAAATTGACGGTACCTATTTCAGAAATAATCTTTATTCTGGCCTTGTTCTACCAACTATTTTCACTTTTAATAAAAATTTCTTGAGTGTGAAGTCCCCGTTGAATTTTTTAAAAAATTTAAGAAATAATGTAACTGCTTATGTTTTTCTTCTTTTCATTCTACTCCAACTTGTGTAATGTAACTATAGGTAAGACGTAGTAATGTATTCTGAAACACGTTCGTAGTGAAACTGTAACTTTGTGAACAATTGTTGCTGCATTTTTTTAATTTTATTTATTTATTTGTTTATTATTTATGAGACTTTATTACGCAAGTATGTAACTTTTATTATAAGTAACCCTCAGCGCACAAATATCTGTATTTAATTAATATTTTATTTTATTTTTATTTTTTAATGATTAACTGAAAAAAAATGTTGGTTAGCCATCTCGTGGCTTGTTACTACATCAAAGTGCATATTTTTTAAAAAAGATTAATTGTCAAAATATAACAAATGGAGAAAACTATTGTCATAAAGCCAACTTACTGCTTATTCATGACAATTACATTTATTGAAGTATGTGTAGATCGCGTCCGGTGTTTTGGTATGTTCTTTCCATGTATTTATGTCGAAATTCTTTTACTAGTTTTATGCGTCTCAGAAGTGGAATTTCTGTTTTCACATACATTTTTATTATTATTATTATTATTATTATTATTATTATTATTATTATTATT
>JAGDQP010001284.1:40220-58428 GCA_022664845.1 Lepisma saccharinum | reverse complement strand
TATTATTATTATTATTATTATTATTATTATTATTATTATTATTATTACCGGGTTGAGTTTTACATATACTAGTTTCTTAAAATACTTATATTCATTGTATAAACAATTTATCGTCCAACCATCAAACCATGTATTTTTATAGAAAATAATCTGTCGAAATAAGCATATGACCAAGCTGAGAACAGAAGTTAAAAATTCCACTTCTGGAAGATACAGGACGAATAAAACAATCCCCACGTCAAAACAATGGAAGTCGCATAGAAGATGGTGGAGATGATAGACACTTTTTTAGAAATAAATTAAATATTCGTACAGTGACCCATGTTATCTGAATGATGAGCACGTTCATTTTCTGTGTCCTTGGTCACGGGTTCAGTTCTTGTAGGATCCATTGAACGAAGTGTTTCGGAGCTCACTTTAACAAAAACTGTAGGTCCCGTTCTTAGAAAGTCACCAGTTCGTTTGAGGCGTCACGATCAAACATTTGCTCATAGTGTTTATTTACTTAAGAATTAAGGATATTAAGGATAATACCAATTTAATGAGAGAATATGATCCAAATATTAATTTAAAGTGTTTCTATCACTTCTCTAACTTACTTGGAACTCTCTATCTTGATGAATTGTCTCTTAAATATTACGTGCTTTCTTTAATTGTGTTATATCAAAATATAATTAGTTCCAATTGATGACATTTATATTATTATTTCTGAAATACACTTTTTTAATTAACTTAACAAAGGAATATGAAGTAGCGCTTCCTTAACTGTACATGGACAGTCGCCGCTGCAACAGTTATGCTGATTTGAATCCTTATCACTATTTTCAATTTCCTAGGACCAATGAAAGCACTATATTTCTCATAGAAATAAGGGAGACAAAATTAGGTATTACTATATTGAACATAGTTAGTAGCTATTTAGATAGGCTTAAACTAAGAAATCGTATCCTAGGTGGTACTAGATTTTCATTTTGCTTTAAATTTTCAAAAGTGTAGTACTACTTTTTCTGCATTTTCAACTTTTCTACAAACTAATGAAGCACACCTCTGAAGGGAACAAAACAGTATAAATTTCACGCATTACTTAAAAAAGGTGTAATATGCTCACAATTTTGCTTTCAAGCAATAGAGATAGATTTCTTTCACATGTTTTTCAATAGTATTTGTATTTATGTGAGTGCTGATTATTGCTAAAGCTAGAATTTACTTTACTATAAAATATTTACCGTTTTCATCAACAAACTAACTTCTGAAATATTTAAAAATATTGTACATTTTGAGCACATCACGTGTAAAATAAAATAATAAGAATAAAACTCATGTGGGAGACGTTAAAAGAATTAATAATTCAGTATATTTCGTATAGTCCACTGAAATTCGTCTGGTGGTCCATAGGTATAACTCATTCGAACAGAAAAACTGTGAACAAGAGTATACTGTTCAAGGAGAATGACAAGGAAACAAAGAGATTAATTTTTGGACCGTACCATAACTTGATTTAAAAATTTATCTTATTGTATTATTGTACACGTACTATTGGAAAACTATTTTTCCATCGTTCTCAACTCATAATCCAAACAGAAAAAGAATATATGAACCAATTTTGTACATAGAGCCTTCTACACCTGAACAAGTTCAGAATGAATTACAATCCGTTCAACATGTTGCACTAGTCAATGGCTAATCTGTTCAGTACTTTCAACAATTGTCGAAACAGTCAAAGATGTGCTGCAGAGTAACCAGAAATGACAATGGCCAAAACCGAATCAGACTAATGGGTTGGATTTCCATTGTTTTACAAAAAGGCAAATTCACCAAACTATTTGCCAGATACGACATTAAAATAACGACCACTCTTTTTGTAGAATACAAAAGGAAAGCGGGAAGGGTGCTTCAGAATTTGGATAATAAAGTCAAACAAAAAGAAACACGCACATTAAAGAGCTTACGAACACAATTTAAATATGAATAACAAACAAAGTTGTTCAAACATGTATTGAAAAGAAATAAATATCATGGAATCATGTACAAAATTCTAATCTGAAAAGTCATTAAACGAAAGCGCTGGTACTATGGATCTATCTTGGCAAATGTTGGTGACTACTCTTGGAAAGCAATGCAAAGAGTTTTGTGTACCAAGACGTGTATAATGCACCCTGACGTCATATTTGTTTACATTCCACCTTCTCCAGATGACGTCACATGTCCACTTCCCATCACGTGTTCACCTCGTGGCCAATCTGTTCAAAAGCACACTCATGTTCATACCTTCTCTGTAAGTGAGGTTTACCCTTGAACTACCGGACGAAATCCAGTGGATTGAAGGAAATGTTGTGGATTATGAATTCTTTTGACGATTCTGAGATGAATTTTATTTATTTACTTTACTTTACATCGAGCAACATTCCGAATGTTACGTTCTTTGGGTAACTTTCAGAATGTTGCCCATGTTTTAAGAACGACAGTAAAATAAATAAAATATACAAATAGCAATGAAACCAGACAAAAAAATATAGGTTAAGTATTTGCTGGTTTTAAGAAAATAATATTTTAAAAACTCATTACAAATGTCGAGCACTTCTGATAAAAAAGATCAATGTAAAAGAAGCTACATAGAACAAACAAAAAGACATTTACACGAAAGTACCACACTATAAAGTATATGATTCCACGCAAATATAGGACTTTATGAAATATAATGAATGTAACTAAAACGCCCTGTGTGTAATGGGTAGTTTTTTTCACCTTGAGGTAGTAAAAATTCAGAACACTTGAAACAAAAGATATCCATCCATCTTAGATAATAAAGATTTACATGTAATTTTGACGGGGTTCCCCAGATGCCGTACGTACTTCATTTACAAGGAATGTAGACGTAAGTTACCTTTAATTTGCGTCTTCATGTCTACGTCCACGTTAACATGAATACGAGCCATCCAGACTTGAATTGCTTATGATATTTTAGTTTGAACTGGTTATCTTAAACCAATTACAATATATATATATATATATGGTAATTATAAGTCACATTAAATAATTCTTTCTTCCAAATAAAAACAGAAATAGGACTTGAACATGAACGCATAATTCCATGTTTTTATGGCCAAACATGGTAATATTCGAGGAAATCGACCTTGAAATTTCATCTGGATTTATCAATATCAGTATTTCGCCGAAGCTGAACGACAAGATACCGGTATTGTTGGTAGCGTTACTAGCTCAATTACAAAAAAAGGCAGTGTTCGAATTGTAGCGGGGAATGGTTGGGATTTACCCCTCTCTGAAAAAATTTTCCCTGGCTCTGTATACAGATATATACCTCTAGCCTAAAATATGGACGATCCCAAAATACCGTATAATACATATTTCACTAATTCTTTCCCCTCTCTGGAAGTTGCACAAATCGAACACTGCAAAAAGTGATGACCAGATCAACTCTGAGGTAGATAAATTAGGTGCTTTCCGTCCTTGATAATGAAGATAAGAATTAAAAATCTTCACCAATGTGCAACATAAAAAAAAAAAATAAAAAGGACAGGGAAGTAGGCACGTGGTACAATTTTCGGAATGTAGAAACAATCCTTTAAAATCTAGATGTGTGAAGCCCCTAGAAATGTAAATTGTACACAAAAAAATGGAGAATAGAAATAGTCAAGTAGCCTAGGAAGATTGAATGTGAAATTGTGTACATTAACCATTAGATGGAAACAACATGATATCCTTATTGTAAGAAGAAAGGCTATAAAAAATTCAAGACATAATCAAATCCCTAATTAGATGCAGAGCACTGACTATGTATATAGTTTATTTTACTTCAAGGAGACCAGTAAATTAAATATTGTTATACAAAATTCATAATCTATTAAGCTATCATTCTTCCTTGTTTTGCTTATTTGCAATTTCTTAAAGAACTAAATATCATCCCAGATCAAAGAACCAATAAACTTAAGGCTACTTCTTAAATTAAAAAGTTACCAATAGAGAGCTACATATAACTAAAAAAAAAATTACACCAAGACCTTAGAGTTTCTCACGTCACCACGGAGACGTTGGAAACTTACATAGTTCTCCTACCTGCCTCTGTTTGTGCTGGCTGCTGGCCGTGGGATGGGGACTCCGGGGCCGATCGCACGTCGCTGCTACTACGGTGCTCTTGTCCTGTGCTGTTGGAGGATCCTCGCTGCCGAGTCGTGAATCCAGGGTGGGAAATGGGGCGCCGCATCATGGAGGCCGACACTGGACTGGGAGACCGAGACGCTGAAGGCAATCCCAGAAGAGAATCCAAAACATCCTCGAGAGTCGTCGAATTAGGACTTGGCTTTTCAATTTCGTTTACCAAATGTTTTTCTATAATTGTACGTTCGATAATTAGTTGTCTATCTATTACATCGCCTTCTTCAGTCACTTCACGCTCTTCGATCACTTCGTGCTCCCTACTTAACTCATGTTCTTCACTTCCTGAAAAAGAAAAGTAATTGCACATCATTAATCATTTTGTTTCGTTACTTTCAATAAATTGTTTGGGATTACTGTGCATGGTTTGTTCTTCATAAACAATTAAAATGCAGTCAATACAGAATTAGCTTAGCATTTGTTAATTCGTGCTATATCACATCCTTACTCTTTATTTTCAAATTACATAAGGTGCAACACAGTATTATTTGCTGTCTATTTGGGGTAATATTTTCAGGGGAAAGTATTTGGGAAGGTGTAGGCCAGGGCCCATGTTGAAGATGCCATCTCGGCATTTGCCTTAGTCCTGTTACTGCCCATACAATTCATTTTATCTTATCTCGGCATTTGCCTGGTGTGATTGAGGAAAATAAATCTAGAAAAACCTCAGTCAGGATGATCGGCTGCTGGGATCGAACCCATGACTTCCCGAATGCTACGCCAACGCTATACCACTGAGCTATGGCGGCTCGGTTTGTTCAAATATGCATTTTTTAAAATTTTATCTATATACTTCGTTTTGATTCTTTACTACGAACTTCTTCAGGTTAGCTGTTTGCACATGTCTTTCAGCGTAGCCAGTCCATGCTTCTTGTCTTTGTGACTCCTTTCTTGCTCCTGTCTATTTCTTATTTCTTAACATTTTGATCCATGCCTTGTTTCGGTCTGATAATCGTTTTTTTTTTTATTTACATTATTGCAGTTACAATGTATTCTATACTCTTCGCATATTGATTTTTTTTTCATTACTTCCACAGACCTAGTGGATTTTACTTCTATATGACGATATTATCTTTCTGATGAATGTTAAATATGCAGCAAACCTTTTAATTTAGTATCTTTCTTGCTTATGTCCTGAAGATTTGAGAAGCATCAGGAAAAAATCGTATATCGCTACACATGTTAAAACAAGCATCATAGTATCTTTCTTCTTATTCTTATTCTTCTTCCATAGCGCTACAGCCCAAATCGGGCCTTGGCCTTCCCAAGTAGATGCCTCCAATTTTCCCTGTTCTTCGCCGCCCCTTCTCTCCAGTTACGCACCCCTATCATGTTTACTGAATCTTCCTTCACTCCGTCCTCCCATCTTTTCTTCGGTCTTCCTTTTGGTCTATCTTTGTATAATCGACCTGTTAATAACTTCTTTGGTATTCTCTCCTCGCTCATCCTGCTTACGTGTCCAGCCCACTGCAGTCTCCTTAGTTTTATATCTGTTATGACGTTTGGTTTCTGGTATAAGTTGTACAGCTCTGCGTTGTGTCTAATTCTCCACTGTCCGTTGTCCATAACTGGTCCGTATATTTTTCTTAAAATCTTTCTTTCAAATGTCTTAAGTCTCTCTTCGCCTTTCTGGGTGATAGACCATGAAAAAATTAGGTTCGTGGAAGGAGTGAAATGTAAAACAAAGAAACTGGTACGTGAAATATATAGAATATGTTGTAAACAAAAATTAACATGGAAACCCAAATGTAGCATGGAAAAACATGATCAAAATATTAAGAAATAAGGAGATATAGATAAGAAAGGAGTCAGAAAAAGCAAAGAGAAGTAACTATAATTACTCTGAAAGACTGGATAAATAAAGAGTTGATTAGAAAAAGTAACAAAAACTTTTATATATCCAATTGAGTTGTACGGAATGAAAATTTGTACTATTTGAAAGATTTGTAGTCTTTCAAAATATGGCGCTGAAGGATAATTATAAAATCAACTGGGTTTGAAAATCAAGTAATGAGAAAGTACTTGAGAGAGAGAGAGAAAGGAAGGGAGAGAGACAGAAAAGAGAAATATTGGGGGTTAAAAAAAATATGAAACGCACCGTGTAAGACATTGTTTACAGAAACTACATACTGGGAAATTCAATTGAATGTATGATTGAAGGTAGAAGAGAAAGAAGAAGAATATGGGTGTAGTTCACAGTATTAAAGAAATTGTCTTACAGTAACTGCGACACAGCAATTCATGGATAATGTTAAACCTGCTGTTATCGGTAGAACCCCTTAAAAACGCCTTATCACCCCTCCAGCTTCACAAGATATCCCCGAAAAAAAATAAAATGTCTTCGCAGAAAGAGCGAATAAAAGTCTGATATCACGCAGTTTATCTATTAAACTTCAGTCGTACACCCGCCTTAATGTGAAAATCCTGGACAGAAATCTATTGAAGATGATGATGATACTACCTCGATCTTGTCAAGTAATTATGATTACTTATTGTAACAATTCTGCAGCAAGGTTAAAAAGTAACATGTTTCCTAATTTGATGTAGTTCCGTTAGTTAATCACATGAAAGGTGTTTGTTTGTATTTTGGAAGTAATGATGGAAGAATTACATGAAAGTAGGAAATAAATTTCACTTTTACTTTGTACCTACAAGATGAAGTAATAGCATTATTTTTAGTCGTGATGAGACATTCGTGAATATCCAGTCGAGAAAAATAATCTCCTTGATATCTTTTTTTGTTCCGAAAACTTTTATTTAACTTGTATGTATTCCATATATTTTTTTTTAATAATTCAAATTATTAGCATTGATACATCATTAAAAGACAATAAGAATAATATTAATTACTGAAAACAAATTACACATCCAAGTACCAGGCTTCATTACTTTTATTTTTATGATGGTGACTATAATCAATACATCTGTGATGAATTTATTACACGGTTTTGGTGAAGCCTAATGATGAATTCAAGAATTCAAAATGTTGAAGATGAATCAGTGAAAATTACACAGATGTCATATTTGAATAACATTATAATTAGTCTAACTTCCTGTTCTTTCCGTTAAATTAAAATATCGATCTATTTTTTCTCAATTCTGTGTATCAGTCACCTATAAATGATTGGTCTATCATTTACTTAGCGTTGTTCCATTTATTCCATGAAAGTTACAGAAATATTTAAAAGTTAAAACAGCTTTTGTTTTGCCCTAATACTGCTGAACTCTTTAGTTAAATTTAATTTTCGTGATTGATGCAGACTATGTAATGTGCTATGTCTTTCAGCAAGATTCATAACAATAAACGTAATTCATACATTACAGTAGCTTAATCAGATTTTTTTCATAGTTAATGCATTTACGAATAACAATCATAAACAAATTAGAAGTGTGAATAGCTTCCATTTGATGTTAAAATATTTAGGTAATGATAATAAGTATCCAGCATCCCGTATAAAAGCGCATACAGTAGGATTACAAAATACAACCCAGCATAATTACTCTAAGGGATGTCCATGCGAGTTTCTTTGTTCTTTTACTCAGACATGTTTCCATTTTGTTCTACGTCGACTAAACAACAAAACAGGGGGAAAATAACGAACGAACTGAGGAAAAGTAAATAGAATGAAGAACAAAACAAATTATTTGTCGATGATAAAATGAAACTACATCTGCTTTGATGCCAATACTTCAGCAAAGACAACTCCACTTACAAAGCACGAGAAAATGTACGCAGAGAAAACAGAATGAAACAAGAGACATACCAAATGAATTAGACTGTTGCATTTGTCCGAGCAGTGTACAATTTGCGTTCGAGTGTAGATGTCCCGCACGTAACTTAGGGCAAACACGTTCTGCCCTTATTCTTTAGTATGTAAAGCTGAATTATTATTGTTATATTTATGGTCTTTAAGCATCTTTCATTCAGACCGAAAAGAGTAATGGAAAGGATGTGAGAAAGGAGTCGACCAGGGGCCAATTTCAAGTTACTATCACGACATTCATTGGTTGTGATAGAGGAAAATCCTGGGAATACCTCAATCAGAATAGTTGGCCGCTAGTATTGATCTAAGAACATTTCGGAAGCGAAGCTAATGCTACGCCAACGGAGTGAAGACATTTAAAAATCTTATTGTGTTCTCAGTGTATATGTGAAAAAAGAGAAGGTCATGTATATGTAGAAAGAATCTTAAACCTAACCACTGGGCCAAAAGCTAGGTGGTTTGCACGATTGTACACTGTGATGCTATATCCGTTGACTTCGTTCTGTGCTTTATTATATTTCAATGCATGTAGTACACCCCTGAACAAACAAACTCTGTATCTTGAAAGAATCTCAAATTCTTGTTTCATTCTGATCTTCCTGCATTTAGCTTGTTTCTCCTCAGCCCAAGCAATTTACTCAATGCTGTTACCAACAACCATGAAACCACTTTAAGCGTCTCAACCCAGCTGCTAAATAAGTAAATAGTTTTCACATTCCTGACTCTACCACCAAATGCAATCAAAATCAATGACACATGCGGACGCCCCACTTTCAACGCATTAGTTACCATTTGTGAAGCAACAAAGAAGCATGGCAGATGATACTGTAAGATGATATCAATAAGTTAGAAACAACGTCTTCCATTCTCTAGTCAAACAACAGACAAATTTAGCTTTTCTTTTATTGATGATCATGCACCGTCAGGTACAAATGCAATACAAATTGATTGTTTTTTTATCCTTAACTGATTAATAATGATGATGGTACATTGGGTGATACTGTTAGTTTTTGCATGCTGTCATAATCAAACACCGGGAAGAGTTAAGTATACAAAAAAAATATAAATGGTCACTCAACAAATTGGCAGCTGAGGAAATAAAAGGGGAGATTCTTTTCATCATGCGCACTGACAAGCCAATGATTTTGGCAATCGCATTCCAAGTTAGTGAAGAAAACGGAACGCCTGACACACTTACCCATACACACTCCCAACTTGCCAACGTTTTTTAAACGCTATCAGAGCAGGTTTCGCCTGGCTAGATGTTCGGAACATAAAAAGAACAAAAATAGTCATTAGAATGCTTTTTTTTTTTTGTTTGTTTATTATTTCAATAGTGGTAAATAACAACGAGCACTGACGCTATATTACTCGATGAAATATAGCCTAATCACTTAAATATTTCCTGATACAGGAAGAGTGCATCCCGAGAATAAGCATAATGAGTCACCAATCTAAAGTTTCGTTAAGTATATTGTAATAGTACAGTAACGTTTATTCATATAGATTACTGATATTTGGCAATAGTTGTACATTCAACTTATGAAAATCACTTCATAGTATCTAAGATAAAATGTTGTGTAAATATGTTTCTGAATCATTTCAGTAAATACTACATGTCTAAAGTATTTGGCCCCAAAATCTCTATTATTTTCATTGCATGAAGGTACCTTAATCGTTTTGACAGTATTGTGGAGGAAATGAAAAGCGTTATGGATTTATGTTCTCGAGATGTATTCTCAAACAAAATATGCATATAGAATGTGGAATTACGTCATGGCTTCACCTTTAAACATCTCTCACTCATGAAAATATATGCTTGTGAGATATTACCTTTAAGAAAAATCGATGGATTGTAAAATTTTCACGTGTTCTTTTTTTTTTTTAAACTAAAATGATTACGGTGTTTAGGATGGCAGTGCTTTTAAGCATTTTTCTAGTCATACTGATTGTTATTGTGTTTCAGTGTATTAGAAGTGTGTTTATTATTTTGTATTACTGTAAAATATATACTATATTACTGCGCTCAAAGGTGCATAATATTTCCCGACGAGTTTGAGTAGTTGACATTTCCTAATTTTAGGTGATTCTGAACCAGCATCTTCAGAAATATAGATTAGATGCGAAGGTCTCTTAAGCTTAAGGTTGACATCAAAAACCTTAACAAAAAAAGCTTATCGGACTTAGAACTTCAGAAATCATATTAAACTTTAACTCCTTGAAGGTAATAGGACTTTTCAAGTTAAAACTCTATTCAAAACAAATGAAAAACTAACACTGCCTGATAATAGGATGTTTATATGAATGCATGTTCAAGCCACCTTCATATTAAATTTACCTCGGTGTATTCATGAAGATAATAATTAAAAATCATAGAAAATTCTTAACTTTTAATAGCTTCATAAATAGCTCTTGGGGATAATTCAAAGCTCTCTGATATATACACTCCCAGTTGAATCCAATCAACTCCCATTTTATATTGATATCGTCTCATCTAACAACTGCTTTCCGGTATGTATTAAGCAAAATTAAATTGTAAATACATTTATATTTGTTATTAATTGTACAGGTTTCATATCACTATTTTGTTATGATTATGCTTCTATTCTACAAATATGTGTTTATTTTAAGTCTGATAGCATGTCATAGTTGATGTGGCTTAATGTAAAATATCTAATGTGATGTACCTGAAACTAAGACCATGAACACGAACATCAGAACCTATCAGCTAAGAATAGCTTCAGTACAAATCACCAACTACCAGAGAAAGAGAGAACATATGTTAAACGTTTCCCCACATATTAATATGGACTTACACGCGTGAGAAGCGATCAGTAATCAGTGGTTGAACAAGAGAAAATCATCAAATGTTCTAACTTCTTTGTAGTGTAGTGTGTACAAATAACTAAAGAACAGATACTAATGCGAAATGTTATTGTACAATAGAGGTCCTGTATAAGAAGTAAATTAAACTTGGAAAATAAATAACATTTTTTACATTGTTCTTAATTCAATCTTAACTGAAGATGCGTTCGAATTCGCGTCTTTATTTGAGGATGATGTACCACATTATTATTGATTTGAGGCAAGAAGTATTGTGCTAACATACAGAAACAACTGTTGAAAGTTGAATCCATCACTACATGCTACAAATAAAACAATAGATATATGGTGGCTTTCCACCAACGAAAAAGAATAAGATGCTTCCTCAGGTGGAAAGGTATTCTGAGATACTAAAGGAGTTTTACTAATAGCACCTTTCCAAGGGCAAATTCATAATGAGAGAGTATTTTGTTAACCTATTAGACTGATTAGACAAAACTATTCGCTAAAAACTTCATATTTAGCAAAGAAGGAGGTCATTTTTCAATCAAGAGAATTCACGCAATTTTTACAAGCCTTTTTTCAACAGGAAAAATAAATCATGTGTTGCCTTATTTGCCTGATTTAGGTCCCTCGGACTGATTTGTGCGGATGGAAACCTTTTCTTGCTGGAGAGAGATTTTAAGCAAAAGGAAGAAAAAAATAAACAGTTGAAGATATTTTTCAGCATTTGCCGAATCATAATTTCGTAATGGTATAATCAATCATCTTAGATCGTTGGTCCAAGTTCGTTGATGACAAGAAAGATCTCGAAAAATGAAAATAATTTTAGAAAGATCTAATTTGTTTTCTACTTCATTCCTACACCTTAACATGAAAAGAAGAGAAAACTAAATAAAAGGTTCTTGAGGTCAGAGTCTGGGTACTTTTCTGTTTAAAACAGCGTCATGTAAAACAATTGACAATTAAAGTGCGACACTTATCACTAATTCGTAGTTTAGACCCAACTGTTGCACCAAAATAAGGGTGGGCGGTTTCTATTTCATACAAATTAGAACCAGAGCGCGAGTTACCTACAAGAGAGCATTTACAGGGGGCTAAAATCAAGGACGAAAACTTGAAGACAGAAATCTTGTCCTTTGTTTAACATAGTCTAATGTAGAATACCCTAATCTATAAAAGATTTACTGTAACGGTCGTCATAAAGCAGAAAACTGAGTTGTGATTTGTGTTACAGTACTGGATCTATATTTTAGTCTACGTGATTTCATTATTGTGTGTTTATGTGTGACTGTAACGCGGTGTCTCAGAGAAAACATAAATAGCTACTCAAAACTATACTTGAATTAAAGGTTTACATTATTAACAGAAAACTAACAGTTAATGACTTTTTTAAAAGAAAAATAGAAAACTGGCATGAGAGGTAGGATTGTAGAGTGCACAAAATTGAAACGTGTCCAAATTTCTCTTTTCGAAATTATTTCTAGAAAGTTTTGAAGTTACAGTGGATCTTATTTTCATCTGAAAGCAATGAAACATAACTCTCATAATTGACTTAGCACATAGTGTATACGTTACCACACTAGAAACTGTAGAGTTGCAATATGCATAACAATATGCAATATGCATACAGTTTTTTTCTGTTTGTTTTTTTTTAAGTCAAAAGAAAACATAAAACCCATTCCAATTTAAGATGTTATAGATGATCTTTGAATGTAATGAAACTGTTTCATATATTGCATTCCCAAGTCATGATAAAAGAAAAAGATAAATTGTTCAATCGACCTGAGCCAAAGTTGCCTAAAGGCCTTAAAAATTTAAATAAAAAATGATCAACCAAATGTTACATACAATAACCTTATACTTTGTGCGTAATTACAAGATTAAACTGTTTTGATAAAAGAGGAACTTATTATGTTGTTTAGCTGTTTGTTTATTTTTTATTTATTTATCCATTCCTTTTTTAACTTCGTGTACATTTGAACAGAGTTCAATTGGAATTTCTCTTTGTTTTCATGAAATAAAATAATATTAGATAGAGTTTATATGGGAGCTAAACTCTGAACTCAACTCAAAGATGTTACAGCCGAAATTCGATTTGGGTCTACCAGATAGCGTGCCAGTTGGGTGTTGCGTTGTCATCACAATAACTCCCATTGTCGCATTTCCTAGACTCCAAGTCCGCCGCGCCTAATTATTGTCCTCTCGAGTCACGAGATTGGGTGGGACAACATTGAAAATCCACGAGGTCCCACCGGGAATCCAACCCGACTCCGCTCGTCGTCTAACCATTCAACTAAGAAGAAATATTAGTTTTTATCTTCGTTTTCTTGAATGAATTTCTTCAGCACGAATCATATATTATATCTAAAGCTAGGATTTTTATGCAATTACATATTCCTTTAGCAGCTATGTAAGACACTAGAAAGTAGAAATGTTCATGAATTGTAACACTAATATGTGAATTTAATTTTACATATTTCGTTCTATGTTACATATTTCGTGTTGATTTTACATAAACCTACATATTTTGCAATTTTCTTTCTAAAGTTTGCTTTTCGACTACATTCTACGGGGCAGAGAGCGATTCAAGATTGTCAGTATATCCAGGGTGTTGCAAAACAATATCGACAAAGCCATGTCATTAGATTGCTGACATGAATATAAAGAAAAAGAAATACAACCCATCTAGGGTGCACAAATGCTCTGTTTCGGCTCTATAGGGAATGTAGGTTTGAGAAAACGAACTTTAAAGCTTAATATTTCCAGTACCATTAACAGTAGAACTAAGGCGGCATGGTATCCCCAAAGATTTCAAACCTGCTCTATCCAAATACGCATGGATAGAGCAATGGATGCACAAGTGATTCACCAAAGGACATAGTGGATTCCCAGACATTCTGTGAATTAAATGTAGCTCGAAATAAGTATGATGACAGGACCACTTACGCCAATGATACCTTGCGATGCGGAAAGATCGCTTTCAGCATTCAAGTATATCCTTTCAGATCGGCGTCAATCTACAACCGTATAAAATATGGCAAAGGACCTGATAGTGCATAAATGTGTTAGTGAGGTGAATTATTAATCATTTATTAAATTACCGTTGTATCTATGAAAAGATAAACGAAGGTAAATGTTTATCGCTGCAATAAATACGCAATATTGTACGTAAACTACATAGAAATATGGCAAAATACTATACATCAGTGTTAGTGTTGTGGATAAATTCAATGAGGTAGTTTGCAACATTGTTATTGGTAAAAGAAGAAGAGAGAAAACTGTTTGTAGTCGTCTGTGTGTAAAAATAGGGAAGATTTACGTCAGATAGCGTTTATAGTTAATAGTATTTAGCCTGTAGTCTTGTTTGTTAAAATAAATAGTATTTAGTCACTTGAAGTGCGTATAACTGCATAAACAAATCATCTGCTGTACGCAGTGTTCGATTTGTAGCGGGGGATGGTTGGGATTATCCCCCTCTAGGCAAAAATCTTCTCTTGTACTTTTTACACATATATACTTCTAACCTGGGATATGGACGATCCCAAAATACCGTATAATACATATCTCACTATTTCTTCCCCCTCTCTGGAAATTGCACAAATCGAACACTGGTTGTACGTGTTAATAGTACTTATTTGCAAAACACATTCTGCAATATCAGGTTATGGGCCCAGGACTATCCTTGTTTTTCATGTACAACTGAGCTGTGTTTGTAAGTTAAGTGCTTCAAGATGACTATAGTAATTGTGGAGGTGACACGCAAACGCGAACATATCCAAAATTTGCAAAAATGAGATACGATATGGAATGATACTTAGAGGATAAGCGGAATGTCAATACAGCATGAAAGTCACGCAAACGCGAATGTACTCAATGATAGAAGCATGTGAAAATGCATGGTTCACATGCATATGGTGCGCTGGGATACGTTTTCGTTGATTGTGAAAAACTGTATCTAGCCTACTCGACAAGTTTGCTTTTGCGTCTCTGTCCAAGTTGAGAAGTTGGAAGGACCGGAAGACTGGGCGAAATGAAAATGGCAGATGGGCATGCTTTTCGAGCAGTATGGTTTGGAGGATATAATAGATGGGACTCGGACCAAACCAGCAGTGCCAGATACAGGCGTTAGTGAAGAACACAACAAGCAGTGTCTGAGTGGAAGAAAGACAATGCGAAAGCCGCCAGTCTAATAGCCAGTGCTGTAAGTAAGTCTGTGTCTGAACTAGTGCTTACCTGTAAAAGTGCAAGGGACATATGGGACAAGTTGTGCAGCAGTTTTGAATGTAGCAGTTCTCAACGCCTAAATATGTTGATGGAAGCATTCTATACCGCTAAATGGGACCGAACACATGAGATTAGTATGCACATTGCAAAGTTACAAAAATTGTTTGTGGAGTTAAATGACGAACTAAACAAGCAAGAAGAAAATATGTTGTTGTCTGAGAAAATCCTGGTAGGTCGAATTTTATCAGAGTATCACGAATTTAAGAATGTTTGGGACACTATCGATACGAAAAAGCAGACTGTCAAATGTCAATTTGCTGACCGAAAAGCTTTGTGCGATCGAAATGCGAACTAAAGAAGTTCATAGTGATTCCAGTACTTTCGTGAGTAATTTCCAAACGTGTTAACAGGAAGCAGTGCCAAATAGAAAGTACCAGTAAAAATAAATCAGTTCAACGAGCAAAACAGAAGTTTCCGTGCCGTATTTGTAAACAGGTAGGACACTGGGCTGCATATTATTTAGAGTTCGATGGTCTGCTTGAGACAGATTTTACACTTAAGTATTTTTCTTGTAACCCAGCCCTGAAAAATAAATAACATTTTAGTTAGCTAAAACAACAGATTAGTGTAAGAGGTATTTCTAGATCATTTGTTATGGCTAAGAGAATATTTAGATCTGAAAATTTTAACTTGGTTTATAAGCTTTACGATTACGGTACCCCTTAAAACAAATTTTATTTCCTGCTTTAAAAACATAGAAAATGAGAATGTATGTAAGTTATAGCTCAGAGGATAACTCACTATATCCCACATAGCAAAATGACGTCCCAGGGATATCTGACGGATCTCCTGGCAGGATATCGGGACGTCCGTAGGACGTCCTGTTTAAGTCCCGTTTACATCCATGGGACATATAGTTATAATTAATCCTTCGTATAACTATACGAAGGCATATCCTTCGTATAGTTATAATTAATTAGATACTAATAATAGTGAGGTCGATTTAATTTATAGAAATTCCGCACGGCTTTCCGGGGGACATCCAGGGGACCTCCACACGGGATGAACTATTTGTATTTCCCACAGAGTTATCCCTCGGACGTCCTTAGGACATCGCTATGGGAGCAGGACCATTCTGACGGTAATGGGATCAAAACGGGACGTCCCAGGGACGTACTCTGCTATGTGGGATAGTACTCTATAATAATCGAATTATCCAGTTGTGAGCTTCATATGCAAAGATTTTAAGAATATTGTGTATTCTGAGTTGTCAGTTTAACAGCCTAATAATTATTTTCACTCGCCACATACTAATACGCTTGCTACAAACTTTGCTTCTCTTTCTGCTCTGCATTAAGTTTGAATTCCTCCTCACTTGTGTATACTTATCGCATTTGTTAGTTGTTACGTAGAAAAGTTATGTTTCTCGGTTTAATGTAGGTTTTCCCAACTTTTGCTTTTTTGTGTCTACGGGAAAGGAGGGGTTATTCAAATATTAATGTAAATGACTTTAACGAGTTACAGGTTAAGAACTTCACTAATAAGTTCTACTGGTGTTTCTAAAATGCTAATTGTAACATAGTAACCTGGGAAACCTTGTTGATCCTTTCTGAGCTTAATCAAAAATATATTCAAAGATTTCAAATTTTCAGTTCTAACTCAGTCTTTTACGCTTATTGTCTCTGTGTGGCCCGGTTTTTTTTTTTTTTTTTTGTATTTTTCTATTTATTTCTTAATTCTTGAGCTATGCGCATACTGAGCTGCGCATATAATAGCAAATGCTGCAAATAATATTAATATTATTTGCAAGAATTAAGACAAATTTGAAACAGGCTACACAGGATCTGATATGAAACATGAAACATAAAAGATTGAGTTTAGTTTCCTTTAGATTAAACTGGAAGTTAACAAACGAGGTTAGCTGTTCTCTCTTGTGTATGGCTTCAGATACTAGCTTGTATCATGTATCTAATATTTTCCCCGCATAATTGGGCTGGTCTAAAAGTACAGAAAGAAGCCCCGAAAGATATTTTTTAATGTTCTGTTGGGTTGCAAATCTACCAAGGATGATATTTTTCTTAATATAGAAGTTCTCATCTACGCTACTGTGTGAGACATTGTTTAAATTATATATTCCCAAGCAAGTACATTTAGAGATGCGCACCTATTGCTTAGCCACCACGTTTTCCAGACTTAACCTCATTAGATTTATTTATTTCTACGATAACGCTATCAAAACCCTTGTTTATAGTACATTTCAGATCTAGAGGACTCTTGCTTATATGAGATGGAAAGATAATCTCATTACGAACGACATGTCTCTCTCTCTCAATATATATATATCATCATCATCATCATATTCAGCCGTTTTCTATCCACTGCTGGATGAAGGCCTCCCCCTTTTCTTTCCACATATCTCGGTCTGCTGATATCCTCATTCATGTAGCTCCTGAAAAACGCTTGATTTCATCTACCCATCTTACATTTGGACGTCGTCTCGGTCGTTTCTTTTCTCTAGGAATCCACTGTAGTACATTTGTCGTCCACCTTCCATCTGTTCGTCTAGCTATGTGACCGGCCCATCTCCACTTCATCTTCTTCGCAGTCTTGATTACATCCTCTACCTTTGTTTGTGCGCGAATCCATTCATTTCTCTTCCTGTCCCTCCTGGTTATTCCTAGCATGCACCTCTCCATTGCTCTTTGTGTGACTCTCAATCTTAGAGTCGTTTGCGCATTCAATGTCCAAGTTTCGCAGCCGTACATAATTACAGGTAAGACACATTGATTATAAACTTTACGCTTCAGACACATTGGAAGTTTGCTTTTGAAAATAAAGTGTAGTCTTCCAAACGAAATCCACGCCATTTTACATCTTCTATTTATTTCATCAGTCAACTTTGCATTCGATGTTTTAAGCTGGCCTAGGTAAACATACTCATCAACTATGCCTATTGTCTCTCCGTTAATCTTCACTTCCTTCTTTGCAGCATGTTGGTTGTACATTACTTTTGTTTTACTTAAGTTCATTTTAAGGCCGATTTTCGAACTCTCGTTACTCAGTTCTTCCATTCTGGTTTGTAGTTCTTCTGCACTTGAAGCAAACAGGACTATATCATCAGCGAACCGTAAATGATGAAGATATTCGCCATTAATTTTAATTCCAACTTCATCCCAGTTTAAATTCTGGAACACTCTCTCCAGGACCGCACAAAACAGTTT
>JAGDQP010001284.1:16257-39820 GCA_022664845.1 Lepisma saccharinum | reverse complement strand
TCTCTCTCTCTCTCTCTCTCTCTCAGATGTGATTGATATGGATTGGGACACAGAGACTTTTTAGAGATCTTCGCGAATACGAGTATTCACGAATTTGTCTATTATTTCTATCGTTAACAGCAGTAGTACACAATGTACAAAGAACAGTAGAGAGAGACTTCAAGGTTTGCGTTTAAGTCTCCATGGTCTGATGGTTACGGTCGGTGAGTTTAACTAGGTATTGGGGTGTCAGTACGGTTTGAGGCCCATATATACTGATCATCGGTTCCAGGTTTTCTTCCAGACACGCCAGGTGAATGTCAGAGTGGTACATACAAAATAATATTAGCCGGTACTTTGTCATTACTTCTTTCGCAGAATAGCAAAATAATTAGACGTGGTGGGCTGTAACCTTACAGTTTTGTATTCCTGACTGATTTAGATTTCTTCTTCTCTAGTTGGTTGATTTCCTTTCCTTGAGTGGAAGTGTGTCAATTTTGCGGCAGCGCGTAGATCTTGCGGACACATTTTTTTTTTATTATTATTATTATCGATGCAAAGTGTTTCTTGTTTATTTTACTCTCCTGCAATTGTTCAAAGAGTTTCGTTGTAATTGTTAATTAATGACTTCGAAAACACTATTTTTTTCTGCAACGGCCTTGGATATAGTTCGCCGTTTGTCTCAGGGTGGCGCCGTCGCTCCCATTGACATAATCTCCATTATTCTTGTAATAGGGCGGAGTAAAATACAATTTATATGTACCCATGAAGTTTTTTTTTTTTTTTAAGAAAAAAAAAAAGATTGGACAGAAAATCGAAATGCTGGGCGTGGACCAAAGTTTGATTTAATGAATGAAACCGAACATAAAAAAGGAAGGTCAAGAAGATAATACCTTCTGCTCCCATATCCCCATAAAACGTGTCGCGTGTTGCAGGCTCATTGTGCTATCATTGTGTCAGAACTCGGGAAGACAAGTTAGCTCTTGGATAAGAAGACCAGAATAGCTCATTGCAACGTCCTGTTCGACAAATCCGTTTTTGGCCACCCCTGACGTAGAATGGCAGTGCGTGTCTGGAAGGAAAAAGATAGCCCGAAGATTAATGAGACAGATAGATAACACAGGGTGGGCATGCGCTCGATATGAATTCTGGGGAGTGCAACTTCTGGAATCTCAAACAAGAACAGAAGTTTGAACAACTTTTTGTTGAGATTCTTAACAAAAGACAAAGTATGGCAATTTGCACTTTAGAAAAGAGATATGTGTTGGACAGTTAACAAAGAAGGGGAAAAAGTTCCAACATATTCGGCACATTAGTTTCGTTTTTATTTCATGTACACAAATCTACTCATCGCCCAGGATTATGCATACAGAGTTCAGTCACATTATTATGAACACTCCCCAACGCAACGTTACACACGCCTGGCGATATCGTGCCAAGGTCATGTACTGCAAGTATATAAGGCTTGATGTTCTACATCCCTGAACGTAGTAATAGTAGTAACAGCCTCTGTCATGGGGAATTCACACGACCTATTAGAACTGGAAAATGGTATGACCATTCGCTATTGAACAAGGAAATAACTAGTATTTCCGAAACAGCTGTTTCTGTGAAATGCCCACGTGCCGCAGTGATGCCAAAAGAGTATCAAAACTGGACGAATAGGATGGTTATTGGCTTCCCATTGTACCAACTGCGGAACACCGGTCGCCAGTGATTCCAGCGATGGACGTAGGATGTGACTATTAGCCAAGATTTATAGAAGCGCATCTGTAAATCAACTGCTCGGCCAAATGAACCGTGAGGCCACCAGAAAGAGGCTTTCAAATGAAACAGTGCACCGTATCTTGTTGGGCATTGGGCTCCTAAGATGACGCTTAGTGACAGTGCAGAGTAAAGGGAATGAAGTGTCTCTAGTTGGTCTCTGGTAGCAGCACCCATTTTATAGACCATTTCTTGAAAAGAAAAAAAACACCGTCCATTTGAATAGTAACGCCGACAGTAATGGCAGCGAGTGGCCTTCCCCAATGAGTCTTCATCTTTTTTCTACTGTAGCGAGTGGATGAATGTTGGTGGGGCAGAACCTAGTTAGAAAGTTCCATCACAGCATTTGTCTGGTATGACTCAGATAAAAACTCTGGATGGGCAGCTGCTGGTATCGTTTTCGATTCATAAATCAACGCTATACCAACTGAGCGTCGGCCGCTCGATTGGCGGTGTATTAGGAGTGAAACCTCACAGAACAAAAAGTTCTACGATTTTTGGTAGAATTCAGGCTGGTAGGGGGGCAACGTTATGGACTCGGGAATATTTACAGGACATGACTTGCATCCTCTGATGCCTCTGGACCCTGAATGTAAATGGCTATCTATTGATGCCTATAAGTCGACGATGTTCCCTAGATGCCTATAGCTGTCATGCCATGTCGCAACATTTGTTCGTGACTAGTTTGAGGAGCGCGACGATAACTTCAAGCTATCTCTTGGTCATCTGTTGCAAAGCTATGGAGATCGACACAGCATATGGATGGATCATTCATCAAGGAATCTACAGGAACTATATGTGTACTGCAGTACGAGACTATTCTACACAGTTCCTTATTCTGTGTATAAGAGTCGTGCTGCAGTATACATAATCATAGATACCCGTAGCAACTATCCACTTCTTTTGAGTCCGTCTCAGAGCGACTGCAGGTTGCGAAGGGTGGATATTGTAGATAGTGGATAGGTCGTCATAGTAATGTAGCTGGACTCTGTAAGTCGGCAGCGTAGAAAAGATCAGGTTTCATAGTTCTGGTCACACCGATTTTCCACAATCCCAGGCAAATGGCAGAAGATTGGAGGTCCCCTTCCCGTCTCTTTTCCATCCTTTTTCTCGAAATTTATCTTCATCGAAGAAGTGATCTTTTAAACTTGGGACAGGTTTGTGTATGGTGTCAGTACAACACATTAAAATATCAATTCAAAGAACGGAACCATTTAAGTGCACTTGAATAATTATGTCACGAATCTCAAAATCGACATGGTAGAATTTCTGTCAAATCTAACCTGTGCATTTTGCTTCTTTTGTATTCAGATTGAGAATGGAAAATTTCTGTAGAAAGAAAGCAGGATAATTTAATTTATGCTGCTTAGTTACTAGAGCTTGAACCGCCCCGATAAGCAAAATCTCGCTTACGCTGTCGGAGCACTAGCGGCTCAAGATCGGCTGCCGCCAAAGGTGCTTTATTTGAATTTAAATTTAGTTTTTAATGCCTTTAGGCAACTTTGTCTCAAGCCTGATGGACGATGATGGGATGAATTGGTGAAATGAAGAAAGTGGGAGGAAACGGGAGAACCTTGAGAAAAAACCCGTACACGTGTTTGTCTACCACAAAGCCCACATTTCATGAGTAGTGATCGAACTGACGAACCCTAGTGCCAGAGGTGAGCGCTCTATACCAAAGATGCTTTATATATAGGGTCAGTGGTGGATAGACAGTGACTTCCACTATGTCGGCTTAGCGTAGGCAAACACTATCAGACCGTCGGTGGGTGACTGGTGTTTGCCGAAAAATGGTAAAATATCAGCGGGCCAAAGACGGCCCGAAGGCGGCTTGCCACCAATAGATCTTTTACGCTGTGTGGCCGTCAATTGTTTTTCGAACGTTATCAATAATGTCTTTTCAGAAAGTCTTTGAGAGTGCGTTATGCACAGCTTGTTGCGAGTCTACTACTAACACGTAGCGGTTCAGCAACATTGTGGAAAAGTGAGTAGGGGAGGTTAAGTCAGAGATTTGTCAACTCGAAAGAACATAATCGGCGAAAAATAGTTACCTTACCTCTAAACGTCTATGTACTTTTGGAAATAAAGCGAAGGAGTTCGTATGATATAATGTGTTGTGCGTAATTTGTGTAGTTGTCTCAAAGATGTTGTAGTTGCTTTCCCCATATTAGTATTATGCCATTATTATCTTTTTTTAGTCTGTGTAATGGGAAAAACTAACAGACTCAATCGATATAGGATTTGTATACATGTGTGTTTAGCGTGCGGTGAACTACTTGAAGAGTAAAGAGTGACAAACAGCAGCTGGGGAGTTGCCGGCTAGGAAAGCCTGTGAAAGCTGTTCGAGAGAAAAGGTTCAATACGCGTTTTTTTTAAAACTAACTTTTTTCTTTATAGGTATAAAGAATTGTTACTTTTGATTCAGTTTTCATTTAACATTTTACAAAATTCTAGACCATTAGAAAAGTCAGGTTATATATAATTCATAATACACAGCCATATTCAATCCAGTACTGGATGAGGCCTCTACTGAAGGGAGGAGGTGGTCTACTGCTCCCACGCTGACCATACGTGTTGGGAGAGGAGAGCCGAAGCTCTCAACTGTGATCGCTACCTCTTTATTCACGTAGCTCCCCAATTGGCCTCACGACGCTGGGTGGACGCCGCCCAGGCAACAACATCTGCAGTACTGCAACGGTCATCCGTCAAAGCACTGACCAGACCCAGAGCTGCTTGACTTCGGTGATCTTACGGGAACCGGTGGACCAGCTCGGCTAGGGCGTTGCCTAGGTTGTAGCCTGAGATAGCTTTAAAATAGCTTTTTTTAACATTAGACACGATGCAAAACAGTTTCTCTTGGCTACACCATCCAAATTATCCACTCTCTTGAGGCATAGTACACCGTAACACTAGTGGTGTTCACACGTGTACAGTTTCTAGACCAGTTGAGTCGTAAAACAATAGCTGTTACTTAAAACTTAGATTCCATTTCTACCCTCCCCCACTATAATTCCAGCAGCAGATTTTACGACTCACGGTCGGAAAAATGGCGGGAGCAGCGGTGCAAGCTATAGCGGCCCGCCTCTGGCATAAGATTAAAACCCGATGGTGGACAGCCAGAAATCTCCGACAGAGCTTCGCCAAATTGCGTATGTCGGCCCACTTTCGGTCAGTCAGAAATTTGTTTATGGCCTTATGGGGTCATTTTTGATGTCCCGGCCAGACACGAAAACAAGTGACCCAGCGAACAGCTAGACCCGAATGGCTCGGGACATGGTCTTGACCCAAATAACCAGATTGACTGTAACTCGGTGACTCGATTATAATATCTTTATCCAATTTACCCGGTGGCTTAATCTTGACCCAGTAACCTAGTCTTATTCCTGTAGTTGGAATCAATCAATATTATAATTTGTGAGTACGATGCTTGACTTCTAATTGATCAACCAGTGTTGAAATCTCTTTCAGGCTTGTTTCTTTTTCTCTTTTGCTTCCAACATTCCTGAGAACTGTTTGATGGCTGGTTTTTATTAGCCAAGTTACTGAAATTTCCCTGACAGCTATGGTTTCTTGTCGTTCTCCAGGAATGTTTCGTGAAAATTTTTAACAGGGTAGTAAAAGTAAGGAATTTACTGTGTTCCTCGTAGCTTAATTAAAGCCATACGTTGTCAGTTAGACAACTCAGGTTCTATTTCCGCTCCGGCTTTACTTTTCGCTTCTTTTCTAGGCCAGCAAACCCACTTATTGATACCCTGTAACGTGTGAACAATCGTCTAAAGGTGATTGTATTCGTTATGCAAAATAATGTTAAATGAAAATGTACAAAAAGTGAAACAAAGTGTAAAAGAAGTTATCATGAGTTAGTTCATTTCTTGCACTTCTTATGCAGACTTTTTAAGCAATTACTAATCAGTACACTACTTGTGCACACTTTTACACATTTAAAGTGCACAAAAGTGACTAAACTTGACTCACTAGAAGTGTGAAAAAAATGTGTTTTTTTTTTCTTTCTACCTTTTCTTCCAATTTATGTATACAGTGTTAGATGTATCGCCATTCTATGTTCTGCATAGCTTCCATTCTTGGATTCTTGTTAATTGATGTTTCGGTCTCTGAAAGAACCATTTCATCTGTAAATATGAACGTGATAATTGTGATATGGGTAATACTTAAAAAAAAAAAATGTGTTTGTTTTTTGTCGTGTCGTCCAAGTTTTTATTCGTCGTGATTTTGTTTTTCCCTAATTCCGCAATTTTAAATGCGAGTGCATCTAAAATGTAATTTCATATCCTGTAGCTTGAGAAGGTTAAACAGTTTTGGGTCTAATTTGAATAAACCAGTTTTGCTTTCAAACACAAATAGTTTTCAAGAGAATACGAAAGGTAGTTTCAAAGCAAGTAAATCTCCAATGAAAATTAAGACAATTCAAGACAAGAAAAAGATTTGAGCTGCAAAATAATTTACTTGATTACAAAATGGTTTCAAAACAGAACAAAACAAACAATAAAAAAAAACTTTTAGACTTTTAGAAAACAATAACACTTTCTGCGTCCATTACTCTCAAACTTGAGACTGACTTGAGACAGATTTTGAATGTATGCTCAGGTTTAGACACTTTATATTTCGTTTTCGAAGGGTATTTGGTATGGATTTGTGCAGATACTCATTTATGATTCGATATATAATATTAACAACATTTATTCGTCAGAAACACATTTTTTATAAATTTAAACGCATTGTCTCATGTCACCCTGTTAGCTGGGGTGACTTGAGACAAAAACGTAATTCGTTGGTTAGTCTTAAACGATGTGGCTATTGGAATTAGTGGAGACAGAAATTGGGCTTTTAAATATTTTTCTAATATTACAAAGATGCTTTTAAAGTACAAAATTTCAATAATGTAAACAGAAAGTATGGCAATTTGGTACATTAAAGTTGTAGAACTTACACACTAGAAAAATAATTTTAAGTAAACGTGAACAAATCAAACAAAGCCAAAAAACTATTGATGGCTTCAGCGTGCTCACAATATCTTGCACATGGAAGGAAGATATGTCCTTTATTGTTGGATATATGTAAACTCCTTTCACCTTTGCACTTCCTTTCACAAAACTTGCGTCACAATATCTCCTTCGATATTAATATTCTGGCTTGAAATGGCAAGTGACGTCCTTTGATTCAAAACTGACAAATACAAATTCTCCAGTTTGAAAACAATAGCTGGTATCTCCTACTGAAACATTTGTGTCTGCATTTGTGACTTCTTCCTTAATTCCATTGTTGTTGTTAGCCTGCAGTTTGTTCGAGCGGGTTGCATGCTTGAACTTCCGCGCACTTTTGCGATCGAATGAGTAGCGAAGGTTAAACTTCAACTGATCGGATGGTAGACACGTGTGCAAGTAGTGTAACCCAAGGCAAGCACTTTCTGCCCCGGCTCGGCAGCGAGTGTAGGTGGGTGCAGACAGTTGAGAGTCATTCTGCGTTTTTTGTGTATGTGTGAGAGAAGGGATTACAGATGACGTTACTTGCTAGCAGAATGAAATAAGCATCAGCCCGTTCGGGCGAGAACTGCACGGGATTGCACGAATAGACACTCTGACGTAAAATAATTAACACAGTGCTGTACTTACTTGCACTTCCAGTGCAGAGAGTGCAACAACGAGCAAACCACCCAAACAAACCTTTGGTGTAGAGCCAATTTAGAAAATTCAACATGTTGTTCTCTTCTTGATCATTAGCAATTTATGAATATTCACCAACACTCTTCTCAAGTACAACATCAATTCGTCTTCTACGTTGCTTTGTCGTGCTCTCGCCAAATCTAACCAATTTCAGGAAATCTACAGCAGAATCAGTCCAATGTAAGGAAGAAGTAATCCTTTTCTTGGCTTCCTGAGGTACAACCTAAACTGTAAACCAGCCTTGAAATCACGTAATAACATCAATATAAACACTAACTCTTTATTTGCTCTATATACGATATATGTTCAACTTATACACCTAGAACTTATTTTCCGACGGAACTAATTATAGAACCCACAGATGAAAGTTTCAACAATAAAGTTTTCTTACAGAATTTGACATCAACAATGATACACTTTTAGGAGACACATATACGTACAGGACTTGCAAAATCTTCACGCAGAACACTTGTCGTACATACCAGAATACTTGTCGTACATACCAGAATGCAACAACTGACGATTGGGCGCGAAGCCTGTATCAGTTATCAGTTAGCTGTCTCAAGTCACCACGTTGTCTCAAGTCATCTCGTTTGACGGTACTAGTTTTAGTTTTTACTTCATTCCCACTTTGTTTCAAATATATCCATATTGAATGTATGAGGATCGTATTAATGACTAGAGTATTTTGTTTAACAGAGATTTGTTTTAAGTTCTCGAATATTCATGATGAGCCTGGCTACACATAGAACGGAGAAGATGTGGAAATACCTTATGCTGGTCATTCATCCTGTCTAGATAATGTTAATTTTTCCCATTAACTACTTGCAACACAAACTCTTCCAAATCCCTGAACTCTCGAAATAAATAAATGAGAACGTTAGTAGCAGACTAACAGAGAACCGAATTTATTTTTGGTAAAAGGAAACAGGAGAGAGGTTTTCGTATCAATACAATAAATGTTAGAAATGTGATTTATTATGTTTATAATAAAAACAATGCAGTGGGAGTTTCTCAACCTTCCTAGTTAAAATAAATCTACAACATCCATAATTATTATTAGTCGCACTTCTTCAACACTTACTGTTTCCAACACGTTTTCTCTCTTTCTTCTCTTTTATTTTTTTGTTCAACAAGTTCCTCTTTCACTGTCGTTCTAAATATTTTCTTTCCTTTTCTCTCGTCCTATCTTGTTCAACATACACACGCACCCCTTCTCCTTATCTCTCTCTCGAAATATATATATAAACAATGTAATGAATTACGCACTATTTGTGTCTTCCCCTTTGCCAAAGTTTCTCGAAAGAAGAACAATTGTTCCTCCAAATTCCAGAGTTTATTCACCCTCTCTCAGACAAAAATACTACCTAAACAAATGAATTTGGCTTTTCTTTATTTCGGAACAACGTCTTTTGTAAGCGGTGCCAATATTTGCTGTTTCAATACTGTAGATGATGACGATGTGGGTTGCATGATTTATATGTCATGCGACGCCACGGGAATGTATCATTGATTTGATGTTGAAAGGAGAAAATAAAATAAGAAAGAAGAAGTAGAAACAATGGACTTTTAGTTTTCTATTCTTTTCACCCCAAAAATATTCGTGTTGTCTTTTCTCTTGAAACGAACTCCTTCCCCCAAAAGCATCCACTTCCTACGACGTCCTCGTAGGCGGATGGAGATAAACAGATCTGAAGACGATTTTCCGTTCGCCCTTCATTGTATGGTAAACAATGTCTAAACAAAAAGGAAGAAAATAACATCGGTATCTGGGCGTGGTCGTTGGGAGGAACTCGGAAGAGGATGGAAATGCCGTGGAGTGACTGTCTGTGTGACTAGATGTAGTTCTCTCTCTCTCTCTCTCTCTCTCTCGCTCGCTCGCTCGCTCGCTCTTTTCCTAGTCCCACGGAAAACTAGGGAAAAGAGAAGGACAGACAAGAGATAAATCATAAATCCATGTTCGTTCGTTCGGAGCGAATACATATATATATATAGCATGTGTTTTTCATAAATTCGAGAAACGCCATTATTGTTTAATCTCGAGAGAGTGCTAATGTTCTGTATGTATAGATTCTTTTTTATTATGAGCTAACTAATTAAAGATAGCTCGCAGCCAACACCTAAGTTTGTAGAATTTCCAATTACAACTCAAATATATGCTAGTTGTCAAATGTGTCTATCATTCTTTATAATAAATTAATATATTATTATTATCTGCGTGTTTCCCCACTGTCGATTCGAAAATCATGACTGTAACAATTACTAGATCACGGAAGTTTTAATAATAATAATAATAAAAAAGAACAATGAGTTAAATCAATTGTTTTCATGACCTTTGACCTCCAAAGCCAACGGCGGCAGCCCAACAAGCATAATAGATGTGCGAATCATCTAATCAGGATTTATAGAAATAATTTAATAAATATAATTAAGGTATTTCATTTGCAAACAAACTGAGTTCCATCCTTTATTGTATTAAATTATTCACTTGGTCAGGAACTTTATTTTGACACTGTAGCAACGAAGAAAGTTAAACATAATAATATTGATAGTTCAGATTTAGATAGAATCCACATGTTCCTATCAAGTGTCTTCATCGGTAAAAAATAAATATATATATATATATAAGAACAATGGTTTGTTTTTCTCCCAAAAAGCTAACACTAACAAAAAATGGTATGTTTCCGAAATCACATCATTAGAACAAAAAGCATTGATATAAACTATCGTACGTTCATATCCTTTCGAACGAGACCACTTTTACACACGTACATTGATGTATTTCGTTTTAATTATTTTCTTGTTGTAGCTAAGAAACTTTGTCGCGTCTTTGTAGTAACAAATTGGTTAATTTGAATTATTAGACGAGATGTCATAGATATTGTGTTTGGACATAAGGTCGGTTGTGTTCAATAAACTTCAATTTAATTGAATTCTGTTCATTGATACTATATTTTGATGATATTATCGTAACGATATTATTGTAGCTTTAACACAGTCTGGTCACTACCACTACCACGTCGTACTTACCGATATAGCATTTTAACGCAAATTAAGTAATGAAATTATCCCTAGGAAGTCCAAGAATTTTTTTGTCTCAAGTAGGTCCAAGGGAGGAGGGGGCATGAACCCACTGTATAAAAAATTAGTTTTATGTAATAAATCATTTGGTTGAGTAATTACTTTCAATATCAATGTTTACTCATAGCTCAATAGTTTCAATACTCATAATATCAATAGTTTTGATTCGCATTTAAAACAAATGCGTACATATAACACTCAAATATAAAAACCCTTGTACATAATTTTCTCGTTCTTACCCAAATGAGCTGATGTTGCGTTATTTACAACACAGCCAAACCAAAATCAATGTACAGGGTCTCAGCCAAATCAACAGAGGTATGATAACGATTCGGTAGTTACATTCCTACCAGCATGCTTTATTGGCTCCACAAACCTCTTCACAACTGTGGGGCCTCTTGTCACAGCATCGCTAGAGTCACTCTGACCACAGTAAACTTCCGAATTCAAAACATATCTTTGAGTTAGCGTCACTTAGAATACGAATACATATTCCGCATTTGCCTGTTTTTTTTCCTTCATGAACACTTTGAATGAACAGTGGCCACGAAATAGTGATAACATTTCGTCAATAATTGTATGTGAACCAGACTCAACATAGGTTTTGAAATTACTGTTTACTTTTTCAAATACATTGCGAAAAGGTACTAGTTTGTCTGTCTTTCTCCGTTCACTTCTGGTTGATTTGTCATCGAACCGTAAACACTGGTTAAAACTCTTTTATTCGATTACGAGGAAATGTTGCAATATAAATATCCCTACTGTATAGTGAAGACCACAAATCATTTATTCCAATGCGAGTGTCGAACGTTGCACCCATTGTTAGCAGAAGTCGTATATAGGCATAAAGTTCAGATAAAATAAATTCATTTATGCCTTTCGCATTAGCTTCTTCATTTGTGTGGGATAAAGTAATCTGAAGTACATCAGAAGTAAAAAACTTACAACATTGGAGACGATGACAAACCAGGAGGCAAAACTTTGGCTTCTTCAGGATCACAGTATATATTTGGTCCTCTTCTACGAGTTATTTTCGGAGATTCCTTCAGATATGTTCTCCCTGATTTTGCTGTAAACAAATTTGGTCTTGTTTCTGTAGCATTATCACTATCACGTTGTTAACGTCTACTTCACCACCTGTATCACCACTGCTTGAGTTTATAATTTCCAGCTGATCTATTTCTTCATTTTCACTGTCGCTTTCATAAGATTTCGCTTACACTATCACTTTTATAAAGTTCAAATTCTATTTCGTCGGTATTCATCGTTTACTGAATCAACTAAACACAGACAGCTTTCTTTGTCCAGAATACACCTTCCCTCCAGAATCACGTGTATGTACTGGCGTACCAACATGTCTCATTGTTTTCCGGTAGACTTACCAACGTACGCATAACCCATGTAACGTCATCTAACACACGAAATGAATATACGAGAAGCATTCAGCACTTATTCATGGCCGTCGATATATTGTTTTCCTCCATAAGAACACAAATCATAAAAATTACTCATTTCTGGAAATTATACTTGTAGAAAATATGTCACATGGAAGTCCAGGAGAGGAGGGGGGGGGAGGTCGGCGAACCCACTACTTCGAAATAATTTTTAACTTACAAGTTACTAAACAAATATGCACATTAGTGATAGGTATTTATTAAAGAAGTAACGATAGACAATAAATAAAATTCTGGATATTTTTAATCAAGACTTACCACGTCTGTTTTATAATGAAATACATATGAGTGGGTTCGACAAGCCCCTTCCCCCTGGACTTCCTAGGGTTAAATAGATTTATTTATTTATTTAATAAACTCCAAATAGTTCTCAGAGCCCATTTAAATTGAAGACAACACAACAGATTGAAGGATCTGAGAAAGAATCGGCATGTGGGTACCATCCCGGCTTTTGCCTGGTGTGACCGAGGGTAACCAAGGATAACCTCAGTCAGGATCACTTGCACGCGAACCCACGACCTTCGGAATGCAATGTCACCGCTCTACCAACTGAGCTATGACCCCTCGGTTGGTAAAAGTATATATCTCAAGAAATGTGGTAAATGATAAAAAATTGATTATATTGATTATAACAGCCCGTCACGAATTTATAGTAAACGATATGTCTGCGATAACTATAATGTTATTTATAATTACAACAGATATTATGAGCACTGAGCACATACACAGTAAAAAATAGCTGTGTTAATTCAACACAATACGGTGTCCCAGCGTGACTACCACTTTTGTGTGTTAAATCAACACAACACACGGTGTTGATTTCGGCACTGGGAGGAAAAAAAGTTCAAATCTCACTATGGTCGTAATTTTTTTCAAGGTACCGAAATTAACACCGTATGTTGTGTTGATTTAACACACAAAAGTGGTAGTCACGCTGGGACACCGCATTGTGTTGAATTAACACAGCTATTTCTTGCAGTGTAGACATAAATTAATTGTTAAACTTTGAAAAATGTCTTTTTACTGTATGGTGCTGTAAGAAATGTATTTAAGTAGAAAACAATTCTAAGTTGAAAACTGGATTATAGGGTTTATCAAATATATACTGTCATATTCAGAAACGAACTTCCATAGTTCCATACTGTAAATTGATTATTTCCAACTTTGTCAAAAATATACGTAGTTTTGGATATAAAGCGTCCAAAATTAGGTATACATTTGACAAGGGGTTCCTCAGCAAAGAGTTTAATTGTAATGGAATTGACAAGCATATGAATATTTTGACAACTGCAGTCCTTAATCAAGAACATTGATCAATGTATTCTTTGAGTACAAGTCCGGTTGTCATTTTGCTAAGTGACACGGTTCATGTCATTATCTGTCGTGATATAACCTCATTTGTGAAGATGCCGCGATAATTTTGGATGTCTGTATCTAAGTCCGAGCCTACGCACTTTTTAACAAATATTTTTTTCATCTTTGAACTATAAAAAATTGTTACCTGAAATATCGCCGTATATTTTTTTAACATCCTGTATCTACAGGGTGTGCCAACGAAAACTTCTAATTAATTCATAGTCCTTTTTAAAATCCTGAAACACTTACATTGAATTTCGAAGGAAATGCATCATTGTAATAAATTAAACGTGTTACCGTATTCTCTATTTATTATTGTTAGTGGCAAAATCTCCAATTTTCTTAACCAGCACTATAGGTCAAGTAACACGTCATTTAAAAGGTATTTTAATCCTGTTTATAACAGTGGTGCTATTTTCAGTGAATACTTTGTAAGGAATGTCGTTAGAAACTGTAGTGCTGAAAATTCGAAAGCGATACTCACAATTTAAACTATTAAACGTTGAAAACATGAAGCAGTACGCTTAAATGTATCGTAGTTATTTTTTTCCCTACTGTGTGGTGGGTGGTGAAGGGTACTGCTTATAACGTGTGATGATTTAAATTATTACCTTACATGTGAATTTTCGTTTACAATATGTAGCACTTCCAACTACAATTTTATTCTAAAGAAAGCGTTGATATTCCAAGATATTAAGTTGTCAGTTGACTCATGTTGATATGAAAAAAAAAAAAAAAAATTAAGATTTTGCCACTAGACCATAGTTACTGAGGAAACACGCTTTAAAACGTCATAATAATTCTTTAAAGAATTCTCTCCTACTGAATGTTACGTGGTGGAGGTTAGTTATAACGTGTAATATGGTAAAAAATTTCATCACTTTCGAACTTTCAGCTTACAAAATGTAAAAGTTGTAATCGAGATTTTCAAGTGATATGTCATTTAACCCATGTTAGCAGTTAAGGAAATGGTAACGTGTTAAATTCCAAGAAGGAGCACCGGTTAAATTTATGACAATTATAAGTCCTCCAACGAAATCCAAATTGACGCGTTTAGGGATTTTTCAAGTCAGTTACGTAATAAATGGGTGCGGGAAGTTTTCGTTTTACCGGCCATTCTTTTCTATCCTTTATCAATCATAAAAGGTTCAAGCGTGTTGTTTGTTCTATTGTTGGTGCGGAGCGTTTAAAATAGCAGGTTCTTCACCATTTCTACTGTGACCAAGGTTCGGTATATGCAGAACTTGTAAAAGCTCAGTGATCAATTTATTATAGCTTTCAATGAACTGCAAGCATAAATGTAAGGTAGTATCCAGATATTTTCCCATTCATCATGCATCTCGAAAATTGTTCAGATACATGCTTGAAGTTACTATAGCAAATAGCATTTCCTCGAAATAACCATATTTTTCACAGCTCAAATACGAAACTGGGTCCAGTCCGAAAGTGAAAGATAGCTTGTATAAAGAAATCACAGTAAATATCATAATTGGAAATGAAAAAGTAGGACAGAGCTGATATATATGGAGCGGAAACGTAGACTCTATGAAAGAGTAGCGAAAGAAAATTCGACGACTTCAAAATGTGGACATAGAAAAGAATGATAAAATGTTTGTTTCACAAAGGAAGTGCTGAAGAGATTAGGTGAGAGACGAGTAATACTGGAAATTCTAAAGGAAGGATACTGTTAAGTACATTTGATTAAATACATAATGTATGCTGAAAGATACAATTGCAAGTATGATTGAATGTAAAACAAATAGAAGACGAATGGGAGAATTAAGGAACATAAATCGTATACTGAGACAAAAAGGAAAGAGCAAGAGTAGGATGAATGGAAAGGATCAAACGTGCCTTGAAGGGCCTGCCGCTTTTGATAGAGTGCTCAGATGATGAAGATATTTATACTCGATGTGAAAGAGAAAGTGTCTTTTCCTTATTACTATCATGTACACTGTTTAAGAGGGTTCTTGCTTAGCGAAATATCCCAACTTAATATACAAACTTAGCGTAGTAAACAAAGAAACAATAAAACAGATTTTTCCCATAGCGTATGTAATGTCACTGTCTTTCTACTCGTAGATACCAAGGCTAGTTATCAGTTATTCATATTTATAATATATTGCCCTTTTCAGTAAATGGCATATATCATTAAACATCGATATAAATAAATATTCCATAATTTTCCTTAAGTTGGGTGATAATTAAAATCCACCCACCTTTAATCAGTCATTGCACAGCACGCATTACTTATTTCAAATTATTTGTCAATTCCAAAAGCCAAGGCATACAAGTGACACTGACGAATAAAATAAAGTTCCAGGTTATCTGTTATATTTAACCTGAAATATGTCTGACACAAAGTTTTGATATTTTGTAAATGACACATTAAGGTTCAAGGTCTCTTTGAATAAAATATAGTTTTGTGCCATACACACATACAATATATATAAATCACAGTCATATTCGATCCAGTACTAGATAAGCCTCTCCCTGGAGGGAGGAGACTGGTCTATTGCTCCCATGGGTTGTGAGAAAAAAGACTAAGCTCTCCCTGTGATCGCCACTATCTTATGCTGCATGGACACTGTTCCAGACCCACACATCTTGGCTGCGCGGGAATTGGACCTGGAGCCCTGCAATCCGTAGTCAGCAACGCTAACCACTAGACCAACGGGGCGGGCATATAATTTAAGAAAATACATTTTACATATGCAAATTCATATATATGAATCATTTATATAAACAGCTTGAATCTGTATACCTAGAGACAGGGGCGTATCCACGGGGAGGTTCCAGGGGGTCCGGACTCCGGACTAAATTGCTGTTTCTATATACATAGAGTATAATTAGTATAAATTTAGGCGCAATTATGTAATTTTCTGTACATACCAAGCCTTGATCCCCGAAAGAAATTGGTGAACCACTTCCGAAACTAAATTCTCGCTACAGAAGCTAAAATAACATGTTGAACAAAACCAGTGCAGTGGTTACGCAACTATGGTTAACGTTTGTGAAACTCTACATAGATATGGACAGATTGTACATGAGCTTGATGTGTCAAATATTGTTGCCCTTAAATATTGTCCAATTGTATATAGTGAAGTAGAACGAGGTTTTTTTTTCGGAGTTCAAAAGCATTGTTACCGAAAACAGAAGTTTCAACTTTGAAAATTTAAGATATGATATCGTAATCAAATGCAATCTTGATCTGAGTAGTATTGTTTTCTTTTCATTAAAAAAAATGTATTCGAAATAAGTGTTACTCTAAGCAAGTGTATTTGAGAGTGGAAATATTAAAAACAGCAATAATTATTATGTTAAACCATATGAGCTAAACGATGAATGCCATCTGTAAACACGAAGGCTTCTGCAGTAACTTTAATAAAGCATTTACAAGAAGCATATTACTTTACATATTTTGCTCCGTTT
Source organism: Lepisma saccharinum (assembly GCA_022664845.1). Lineage (NCBI taxonomy): Eukaryota > Metazoa > Arthropoda > Insecta > Zygentoma > Lepismatidae > Lepisma > Lepisma saccharinum. Next base: position 23,073 of record JAGDQP010001284.1, on the reverse strand, counting down.
AGTGCATATATTAGGTATTTTGAGTGCATAACTATCCGTGACATATATATACTTTATTAAAAAAAAATCCTCGAACTTCTTTTATTCGTCAATATCATTGGCTTCTGGACTGCTCATATCTTTAACAAAAATTTAAGATCGTTTTTAAATTATTAAATCTGTCTTACTCATCAAATGACAGTAGTCTTAAAAAGAACATGGGAACAGTAATCAAACATGATAGAGGGTAAAATAATTATATTCTGTTATTAACTTCCAGAAGTATTGATTAGTCTTATAATTTCTATGCCCCAATTCTTAAGTTTGACACATACGTACATTGAATTAAGTTAGTTTCAGAGTTATTTAATGCGTTTGCTAATACCAATTTTTTTGTGTTCAAGAAGAACGTCATCGTTGCTATGGAACACATTAGCATGGAATTCCCTGCTTCCACTCATAACAAGCCGTCCTTTCAAGCAGCTTTCTAGGACAGCACTCAATCTGAAATTTACGGCAATCGATAACACTAAAAACATTGCTTCACGAGGCCTTGCACTAGTGGTAAACAACAGTCTGCAACCATCAAATGTTACGATGGAAAGAGCCGTGATTACCGTTGTTATTGACTTACTGTAACAAAACAGCAATACGGATTCGTCTTTCTGTCAGAGGCTAAAACTGAAACGCAACTTTATTTCAATGGCGTATTTGGACATACATATCTACTACTCACAAGGACAGATCTAAAGGTTGCAACTAAGGATTCGCACATACACTCTATTTCGGTTCTTGAAAAACATTAAACCATTTTTTTTTATTATACTTTTTTTATTTCACTCAGGACATGAAACTGTATCAAATTGTCAATTTGCAAAATTACTGTACTGTTGCATAGAATATGACGTCTATGCCAGAGCTACCTAGCGGATGAATTCAAAATCACGTGCTCTGAACAAAAACCTATTAGTTTTAACGCAGACAGAAATGGGGAAGCGTGCTAAGTCTATCTATTATGAGGTCTATGGTCAAACTGCCAATTTTCAAAAAACTAATATTTCTTGGGCTATTACTGCAGGTCTCCCACTGCGTTGTTCATGGAAGAACACAAACTTAACTGTCAAAATACCTAGACAAGAAGTCTGCCTATGAGGTCAAAACCCAATTAACGGTGTAGATCCCCCCCCCCCGCCGCCATCTTGGTACGCACTTTCCATTGATTTACATGGGAATTGTTTTACTCGTCTTATATCTTTCAGGAGCAAACTTTTAACTTCTGTTTTCGCCCAGTTTATCGCCATGTTCTCTTTTACTCATGCTATTTTATAGAAATGCAATATTTTACACACGAACAGTATAATTTCCAGTTAACATATTGTGATTTATATAGCAAACTATTAGTAAGTAATACATTATACTTATATTTGAAGAAACTTCACAAACCAAAACTCTACAAGAGTCAAAATAACCACCAAGAGAAATTTCGTGAAAGCGGAACTTGAATATTCTACTTCTGAGAGACATAAGACGAGTAAAACGATTCCCATGTAAATCAATGGAAAGGTCATACCAAGATGGCGGGGGTGATCTACAACGTTAAGACACGACTGAACCTAGTAAAAGAGAACTAAATAAGACGTTCTTTGAATTTATAGAATAAAAAAATCAATTTATACTTTTTAAAGATGTTGTTATCATATAATGGATTTCGTTTTATATTGATTGTGCTAACGAGGAAATAGGACTCTACTACAATTTATTTAATTTTTCCGAGATTTTGACGTAGATATATTAACCTACTTAGTTCTGCCTAACCAGCTGAACATTCAATCAAAATTTTTCAGTTTCTTAGCGTACAAAATAGACTGGATTTTGTTCGAAATTTAATTCTTCGTCACTACTAGCAGAAAACTTGGATCTGTTGACCTTGAGGAAGAGAAGAATTATTAATGATGCTATATATCTTTCTAAAATAACAATGAAGTTGATTGTACAGATTTAACCATAGCCATTAATATGAATGGTCCTCCACTTGGAACTCCTATTCACAACAGTGATATTTTTCTTCTGTCATAAGGCAAGGACAAATTCTGTGTTAAGTCTTCAGTATACGAACTTGTCTCTAGAATTATAGTAACAAGTATTGATTCCATGTATGAAAATTAATTAATTTAAATATTACCCTGTGGAAACGGTATTAATATATATATATATATATATATATATATATATATATATATATATACAGTATTTGTTCGATGTAATTTTGTCCTTTATTCTTGGTTTTGTGTATTTTAATTTATTGTATTATTTATTTTTGCAAGGAAAACTGTAATTAGGTATTAACCTTTTGTTTTCTAAATAAATAAATAAATAAGAATTATTTATGTTTGCATAATTTCTGGATTTGTAAATAAGTTTTCTGTTCATAAGTACAGAATATCCTAAATACGCGAAAAATGCGCGTGTATACACACATATATTAATTTATCGAATCAATATTAAGTATTCTGCAACACATAAATTATCGTCGCCATTTATCTCATATGAAATATACTTTAACCACGTCGTTTATAAGAAAAAAATATAAACACTTTTTAAAGATATAGTTTTCTTAAACAATTCGTACTAAAAAGTAAAAAAAAAAAATTTTTTTCATGTATGACTAAAAAGAAAAGCATGAGGCGCTCTCTCATATACAGTTACTTTATAAATTCTTCAATTCCCGCGCCCCATGCTTTTATTTTTATTCATGCATAAACATTTTTTTCTTTTACTTTTTAGTACGAATTGTTTAAAAAAAATATGTCTTAAAAAGTTTTTTAGTTATTTTTTTTTACCCAAATACTAACGTGTTCCTGCCGGCCGGGTGGTCGAGCGGTCTGCGGCGGTAGGCTATCGACTCAACGGTCCCGGGTTCGAGTCCCGGCTGGGGCATGGGTGTGGATTTTAACACTTAACAGCTAAAGGCAAATAGTGACGGGCCGAAGTCCAAAGTTACTAAACTGGCCCATATAAAAATAAAGTTTAAAGTTTACTAACGTGTTCTGCAACCAGTCAAACGCCGAATCGTTGCAGTATTTATGCGTAATATTAAAAAAATATATATATTAAATATGCTTTTAAAATGTAGAAATATATGAAAGTAACAATGGGATATTGTATTGTCACCGGACTTAGGTCGCTGCTCAAGATTTCATCATTGTATGACGTCGGGAAATGAGTTAAATTAACGTTGCAAGATTTGAGGACACCATGAACCATTGTGAACTAAAGAAAAAAAAACCGTAAAAACCTCGTATTTGCCGAATTGGGTATAAAATCGTGATTACAGAGTTTATTACTAATTGCCATGCTAAGATTGAAATGACGAATGCAGGAGAGATATTCCGATTCGGTGGTATTGAAAATAATTCTAATTTTTGATTCTTTGTTTGGCTATAGTTTGAGATTGTTCAGCTTCCATATTTGCAGAACTAATCTTAAATAATGACGACAAATATATGAATTTGCCAAAAGCATATCAAACCAGTTCTACAAGACAGTAACACGTTTAACAAAATATCACAAAATTATTGAAGAATTGAGGCGTATGCGCGAACAATGTTAAAAGATTAGAACATAGACTTTTGTTCGCGCATTCCCCTCAATTAATAAATTTAACGAATAGTACTTTCTGAACCAAAGAATCACTTGTTTCAACAATTATATGTGACACATAGTTTAGCGAATTGATTTTTCTTAAATTTACGTACTTTTTGCTTATTTACTGAGTTCTAGCCCTATCCAGACATCTTTGTATTATTTTTCAACAACAAAAAGGATACTTTTCTTTGAAATAAGTTGCTATGCAGTGAGCGTGCATTTTTAAAAAAAAAATAGCTTTTGTCTATCATATAACAAGCGAATTATAGTAGTTTCCTATCTCATATACGTAAAACTCTATAATATTTTTTTACTTATTGAGCATAATCAAAACAATCCGCATCTTAAATAACAGTTAAGTATGTATTTATGCAATACAGAGCGTAAATGAAAGATTATTTAAAAGTTCAAAATTGTAATAACAATTTGTCTTTCAGGTTTGACTTGAAAGAAATTCTATAGTTTCAAAGTTTTATATATGGTGTAGTAAAAAGTAATCCATTATTTTTGCATGACATTGAAGGCTTGACTTACCATAGTTAGAATGATCCGATTTAGGTCACATATGCGCCGTTTTGTTCGATAATGTGTTGCCATTTGGAAGGTAATATCATGATGCCTCTCTCATAGAAGCCCTTGTCCCTATTGGCAAAAAATTGAGACAGTCGATGTTCACAAGCCTCTCTTGAAGCGAATTTTTCACCAGCAAACGTGTTCGCCATGGACAGGAACAGATGGTAATCACTCGGTGCCAGGTCCGGACTATAAGGTGGATGCATAAGAACCTCCCAACCAAGCTCCCGGAGCTTCTGGCGAGTCACTATCGATGTGTGTGGCCTGGCGTTGTCCTGGTGGAACACAATGCCTCTCCTATTGGCCAAAGCTAGCCGCTTCTGGGCGATTGCTGCCTTCAGACGGTCCAATTGTTGACAGTATAGTTCCGAGTTAAGGGTTTGGCAGTAGGGGAGCAGCTCATAGTAGATAATTCCATGCCAATCCCACCAAACACACAGAAAAACCTTCCTGGCCGTCAATCCTGGCTTGGGCACCGTTTGCGCCGGCGCACCGCGCTTCGACCACGACCGTTTTCGCGTGACGTCATAAGTGATCCACTTTTCATCACCAGTCACCAACCGCTTCAGAAATGGGTCGCTCTTGTTGCGATTCGCAGATGGAAATTCGGTCCATGAGGTTTTTTTGCGTTAACTCGTGTGGCACCCATACATCAAGCTTCTTTGTGTATCCAGCCTTATGCAAATGGTTCCACACGGTTTTTTGTGCAATGTTTAGCTCTTGGGCAATCGAAACAGTGCTTACATGACGGTCGGACGCGACAATGTCCATGATTTTATCGACACTTGGCCTTCCAGTGCGTGGTACATCTTTGACGTCAAAATTACCGGCACGGAATCGACGAAACCAAAATTGCGCGTGATTGGCTGTTACAGTATCAGGACCATAAACACTATTCACATTTGGAGCCGCCTGGCTTGTGTTTTCACCTTTATCAAAGAAAAACTGTAAAATATAGCGTATTTTCTCTTTGCTAGTGTCCATTTTGACGCGCGCTCACACAACACTGAGTCAACTCATCACAACTATCTGAACAGTGTTTGTAGTACGCAATCTCATCGTTTGAACGCCATCTCGTTGAACCCGATCGGACTTATACAACGCGAGATACAGATCACTGAAGCCATCTATTGGCAAAATAATGGATTACTTTTTACTACACCAGATATATTGTGTCTTAGCCTAGACCATGTATATCTTCCAGGGCAGCTTTCCCAACCTGGTGTCCGCAAAGGGATCTGACGGGGTCCCACAGTGCAACCGATTCCAAAAAGCTGGCCAAAAGTAAATAATAATAATAATAAATAAAAATAGTTAGGGATCTTTTCATGTTAGGTTGGTTACAGTACATTTGTAATGGTCAGAAATTACTTATGAAAGTGTTTATTTCCTTTTACCTGTTCCAGAATAGTAGTCGCAAAGCTACCTTTGTTCGATTCTCATCGATTGTGTTTCTGAGGCAGCAAAAGACGCCCGTGTTGAAAATTATACAAAAACTTTAGATTGAAGCAGATCATAATCAATTGAAATCAAATCAACATCCGAAAGTACGTAGAATATAAAAAAGTTACGAAATAATAATTTATCAAATATAAATTATTAGTGAACATAATTGTTTTTGATTTTTATTAATTGAAATCTTTAAAATACGATATTCTATTATGAAAAAGTTATGTTGCCCCGCTGTCAGACTTATTTTAAGTCATAGTCAAATGTATTTTCTTCAATATAAAACAAAAAAAGTCTGCCTGAAGTTGCTCCCCTGTTTTATTATTATTATTATTTAATTTATTCACAACCACACACAATATAGCCCCATGGTCACTGACTAACTGACTCATTCATCATAATTCGCAGGCCAAACTACTGGAGCTAGAAACACCAAATCAGGTATAAGGGTACATCATCACTAGTAGGTAAAGGACAAAATACCAAATGTCGCCATCTTGGATCCAAAATTGCCGCCCAAAAACCCATTGTTGTATAGAATACACAGACAAAACCGCTGGGGTTACTGAGGTGAAATTTGGTATGACGGTACATTATCACTAGTAGGTTAAGAAAATATTACAATATGTATCCAAAGACACCATCTTGGATCCGAAATGGCGGACCCAAAAACAATTTTTCACACCGTTTGAGCTAGACATAAGAAATTTGGCATAATGGTGTATCATCACGAGTGGTTGATGGAGATAATATTACAGTGGGAGATAATATGGAGTGGGAGATAATATTACATTTTGAAAAAGTCGCCATCTTTAATCCAAAATGGTCGCCCAAAAACCCATTTTTCAAACCACTAAAGCTAGAGAAACGAAATTTGATATGAAGGTGTATGACCAAGAGTAGGTTATAAATGTGGCAAACCTCCCCTATGGGGGTGCAACCCCCACGGGGGCGTAGGAGACAGCGCCCCCCAGTGAAGCAAAGCGAGTGAAAGTTACATTATTAGAATAAACGACTAAATGAAAAGCGAAAGATAGAAGGATCGTGCAATGTTGTTTTTCACAAATCTAACGTCAAAAGAAGAGAAATTGTAAGACATGGTATAAGTGTGTATGTTTGTGTATGTGTGTGTGTGTGCGTGCCTGATATATATATATATATATATATATA